>JAVQJZ010092993.1:0-13063 GCA_036025355.1 Leiopotherapon unicolor
CGGGTGGGAGGAGGGGGAGGGGGGGGGGGCTTGTCTGCGGCGATCGTATGAGCGACGTCTGAAGCTTTTGTGGACTGCTGAAGAACAGAGGGGTCGGCGGGTCAAGACTGGGTGACCTCTGCTGACATCAGGGCACCAGATAACATGAGGAGAGTGGATCCGACGTCGCCTCGATGTTGGTTTTCCACCTAACGCCTTGTGATTTAAGATCAACATTGTTCGGCCACCAATCAGCCTGCTGCCGTTTGCTCTGACACCTGAAGAAAGTTTACTGTTCCTGTAGAGTTGACTGATTTCTGTGCTGTGTGTCGTCAGTGTGTGTAGAAGCATGAGCTCCATGCCTCAAACGTGAAAGTGTGATGGAAACTGTTCCATTTGACAGAAACAGAAGAAGCCATCTGGCGTGCAAAAACTCAAAAAATGCATCCGAGCACTTTTTTTTTTGTTGGCTTTGTTTTTAATTTTTTGACATATTTCTGCAAATGCTTTTTTTGCTTTCTTGTGGAGAGTTAAATCAGAAGATCAATACTCCTAGTATGTCTGGTGAAGCTGGGAATCTTGTCATCACTGTGAGGGGTTGCCAGGCAACCAGCAGACACTCCAGGAAGCCACCATCTTTTTCAATCTATTACTTAGAAATTTTCATCAGGTTGTTTAGACCCAATCCTCTAAAAAGTGGCTCCCTAGTCCACCATTTTTCTGATTCCAGCCTCCTTTTCTGTCCTGTGCACAGGAGTCCGTCTCCGGCTGTGTGTGCTGAGTGACTTCCTGCCGGCTGTTTGTCCTCTTATCAGTGAACCAGAGGCCGAGCACTGTGATAAACACACACAGGGGTTATGACAGGCACACACACATGTGCAAACATTCAGGTAACTCCAATCAGGCCAGTTTTGTTGTGTTGAAGTTATTCGCCACAGGCGGTGACTCAGGTGGGACCGACGCTGATATCAACAAACGCACTTCAGTCAGATCATCCAATGCACACGCAGAGTGGCGGCAGACACGAGATTAGGTCTTGATTTGGTGCACATGGCGGGACTCCCCCCGCTGGGAATGACTCAGCGCCTCAGTCCAAATGTTGACACAGAGACAGAGATGAAGATGAAGATCAGTCGCCCTGCTCCGCTATCTCCAGGTGCTGCTCCACCTGCATCCCTCCTCCCTCTTCTCTCCTTACCATCTTCTATGCACCTCTCTTCTCTTCCTCATGCGCGCTGTTTAAATGCACGCAAATATCATGTCAAAAACGATCTTTTGCGCGCAAAACCAGAGAAACCGTCTAAGAAAATGTGCTATTTTCTCCAAATTTAAGCAATTATCACACCTCACCACTCTACGACTACTAGATAATCACCCCAACTTTGTGTGAGGCTGTTAAAACTATAAACACTTTTGCCCTCCGACAACACGTCTTCTGCCATAACTAGGACCAGCATTTCCTTTCAAAAAGAATACCAGGGCAGGACATCAAACAGTCTTAACATCAAACAAATGGACAATTAGTGGAGAGAAGAAATGTGCTAAGGAAAATTTGTTTCCTGATGCCTCACATCTGTTGGTTTGGAACATTTAATCCTCTTTCTTTCAAGCCTGCAATGCTTAGTTGATCAATCAATTAATCAATCAATGGAAAAATAAACAGCTACTATTTGGATCAGGGATTGAAGTTATTTTGATGCAAACACATTTGGTGCTTTTTTGTTCTCAAATGTTAGAAAATTGCTGCCTTTTCTTGTTCTGTGTTACAATAAATTAAATATCTTGGATCTTTTGGACTGCTCAGACAAAATGAAACATTTAATGGCATCAGTTTGGGATCTGTGAATTGCTAGGGTACATTATTTCACAGCTCTCTGGCATGTTATAGATCAATTAATTTAACTTTTATCAAGTGTTAGCTGGAGTCCTAATTCAATGATTTAAAACAGAGGTCCTTTCATCACGCCACACCAGTGTCCCTGTCCTGTACACATACCCATGTATAAAACCATCAGAAACCAATCTTCTCCAGCAGAAATGTGACTGCTCCTCTCTCGCTCTGACCTCGCTCTTCATTCTTTCGTTCTACGCAATGGAGAAAAGTTAAACCCAGTTCATCAAGTGTACAGAGAGGCCATCACAGGGCCTTAAGCATGGCCTCTACCCCCCCCAATTTAAACACCTCATCAGGCTGGCCTTACACCTCCCCCTGAAATAGACACTTTCTATAGATAGTAAATAAAATAAACAGTTGTGTCTCTGTCTGCCTCCACAGCTGCACGGCCGGAGAGAAGATTTCTGGGCTATCAGCTGCTGCGGGGCAGCGGTTAATGGGAATCATATGTTTGGCCTGACATGAGAGAGCTCTGTCAGAAGAGGAAAAAGAAAGACATTGAGAAATAAGTGAGAGAGAAGAGGAGCGACTGGTTGCACTGGTCGCCTTCCAGCTCTGTGAGCCCCGAGCAGCTACGTGAGGTAAAGAGAAACAGATCTTTATGGGAGGTTTTACTGTGTGTAAAATATTGGGTGTTGATAAGGCAGCCGTGCCATTGCGAGCCTGAGAAAAGAGAGCGAAAGAAAAGAGCCGGTTTTATTTTGGGGGTTAGCTTCCCCATCAATTTCACTCAAGTCTCTAAAAGGTCCATTAAGGCGAGTCGAGTAGAACAGCGACGGAGGGCAACCTGACATCCATCACCTCTGCCGCTTCAGAGCCGCACACACACCCCGAAGAAAGCTAATGAAAGACGGTTGGTGAAGTTGTGTGTGTATTGGTGCACGCACAAGCAAAGCGCCTTCTTTTGTGTACAATCCTATCAATGTCACAAAGGTTACGCTCCTTCAAGATAACCCGCGGAGATCGCTGTGGGCTCCGGCTGATTTTTTTTTCACTCCTCTCTTTTTGTGATTAGGTGTCAGCAGAATTTCCTTGGTGTGCAGACGACGGCTTTCATGTCGGTGGTTTCTCATGGTCTCATGGCCTATCGAGCCGCCCATTCAAACACCATGCAAAGCGGCTGCAAAGCAAAGTACACAATGTCTGTTTGTAGTCTGGTCGCGCAACCATGAATCCATATTTATCTGGGCACAATGACGTTCACCCCTGCACTCTGTGATGTCGGCTGGCAAGAAGGAAAGGCTATTTTCTTTGGTTTTCCTTTCACAAATTAAAGCCCCATAAAGTGTAGACCCTGAGGAATCTAAAAAGTCAAAACAAAAGTGTATATTTTACATACAGTAGTCACCTAACTTAAGAAAGATCAGTTTAACTTGAAATGAAACTGATTAGACAGAAACAGTGATAAAATCATGATCTTTGCTGGCTTTCAGAGATCCTCTGACTGAAAACACATTGGGGGAAAGGAATATAGCAGAAAAACTTTGAGTGGGCACAGATGTGGCAGAACTGGCAGGGTGCTGTTTGGCAATGACACACAGTCTCTGGAAATGAGATTTGTTCATCAGCCACCACTTGGGTGGACTGTGGTTTGGTTGGTATGTACTTTCTTTTTTACATAAACTTGTCATTTAGTGCCGTAAACATCCTGAAAAGACTAGTGGCACTGCAGGGCTCAAACTGGGCTCAGTATGCTTCATGCCTCCACTTAGGCTTGTTGTACCTGTGTACCTCAGTAAAGTAAAAAAAAGTGCGGAGTGTGATGAAACCATATCATTCAATAATAATTCAATAATAATTACAGATTATTTCATCTATTATTTAAATTTTACTAGTACTACTACATAAATATATATCCATGATGCTTATATAAATATATAATTTGTACTAAGAGATGTAAAACAAGAATCAATACTGTATTATTCTGATGGCAAAAGAAATGCCACAACACACAAAAAACTAAATAAAGCAAAAACAAAACACATAGCTTGTCTGCAAAAAGGTTGACACTTTGTTGCAATGCTGTCCAGTGTCATCTGCAAACACTCTACTTACCAGTCAGGTGCACATCCTGAGTTACATACTTTGTGATATATAGTTCTGGCTCTTGATATTTTAACATTTACTGGTACATTTTTTTGTTTTTCTCACATTTGCTGTCATCTTAACTCTTAGCTGAACTGCAAGAGTAATTTGATTGTTGGTGATACTGACACTGAAGCTCTCGAGTACTAGTTCTACAGAAGGGGTGAGAAAATAACTTTCCAGAGTTGTAAAATTGTGCCTCTAAGGAGAATAAACAGCTGTGAATGTGCTGGTATTTGATATACCCTCGAACTGTATTTCTTGGTCTGTTTTTACACCGGTGCAGGCCGTTATGGTTTTTTAATGCAGTGCCATTGTGGATCTGAACACAGCCTCTGCCGTTCGTTGCATTCTGGCTGAGGCCTAAAATGTAAATGTGAATGTGATTTACCATGGGAACTTCATGGCATTCTTCTTGTTTTGGAGGACTGTGAAAGGAACCGGACTTGAGCCAGCTGAAAAGAACAGTGAGGCCTAACAGCCAAGAGGCGGCTGCAGTGAAGCTAAATTGAGAACGCCATATAAATCTTGGCTTTTTAGAGGGCAGCATCAATACGCAATCACACACACACACACACACACACACACACACACACACACACACAGGCAGATCCACACATGCATGGTGGCACTTTGCAGCTCATATGTCAGCGGTTCAACCAGGGCTGGTTCGGTGCCAGGGCGCCCACACTGGCCTCCGAAAAAGCTCCAGTTCTAATGAAGACGAGTTCACAAAATTCATTTACACACCGAGGACAGAGGAGCGACACTAAAGGACGTCCTGTAACTGAACACCGGCCTGCCAGCGAGTTGGTGTGTGTGCGAGCATGTGTGAAACGCATGTATGTGCAGCATATGTGAAAGAGAGAGGTGAGGGAAGTGGTGCTAGACTGTGAGAGACAATGAGTGAGAGAGAGGGGGAGAGAGAGCCATCTCAGTGCTAATATGCACCTTGGGCAGATATGTCAGAGGAAAAAATGGGGGAGGAAGGAGCACGCGTGAAGACTGTGGCAGAATGTTAAGGGTGGCGTGTGAGCAAGAAAATGGGCCGAGTGAGGTGAAGAGACTTAACTGGCAGTGGAGGAGACAGAGGGAGAGCGGCTCATCTCGCGGCTGCAGAGGAGGAGGAGTGTGGAGCGGCGGGTGTCGAGGAGGTGAGTTAGAGCCAGCAGCTGAGGGTGGAGGAAGCTCGGGCGAGGGTGAGAGGAGGGAGGGCAGTGAAAAAAGGGGATTTCCTGGACTGTGATGTCACAGAGTAGAGGCCTCGACTACAAAGCTGACCCACGACTGTCCGGGCCTCCGTGATGCTTATCTGCCTGCTTCTGCGCTCCAGTCCGTCTCAGACACTTTGAGCCGTGTTTGGTCTGGTGTTGACGGTGTTTGCACTTACATGAATGTGGAAGACTCTTTCTAACCAGACCTGTTGCAGAGATAACCAGCTACCAGACTATTACAAATCAACAAAACCCTTTCATCACACAAGCATTGTCTCACTGTCTGTAAATAAGAGTGGCTTGGTGATAAAAAAAAATAAAAAAAAACTTTGCCTCCATAATGAGTCAGAGATGTGAGCAGGGGTATTTTCCACAAGGGCAAAAAAACACCACACATCAGAAATGCAGCGCAGACAGAAGAAGACGTTGAGGTACGGAGGCTGAGATGTGCCAATCTGTGGGGCATATGTGATAGGAAACAGCACTGACACATTCCAGCAGCAGGAAATAGTCAGCGTCACATCCTGACGCGTCCATATGCCCCCGATCCACAGTAGCATGCAATGACCTCGCATTCTTTCACCATCATATGTCGGCAATCTGCACTATGTTAAAAAGGAGATATATAAAGATAGAAAAAGGTTTAAGAGAGCTTATTTCAGCTTCTTTATCTGCATGGTGTGACTAGATGTCATGCACTGATGGAAACTTTCTTGGATTTTATTTGCTCTGGTCAAAATAACAGGGTGTTATTTTACCATTACCGCATGTGGAGAATGACAAAGAGGAAGCCAACACACAAAACTCCAAGACAATAAACCAACAATACCAAGCCCAGGTACTTTTGGGGCTCATTAAATAGTTTAATGATCTTATACACCCACCCATAATTAACATATTTGTGTGTTTAGTTCACTGGATCAGCTGCAGCATGTCAGAAACTTCAAGGCTGAGGTAATGACCAAACGCAAACACGCGAAAGTCTGCTGCCACTTGTTTGTTTATTTCGTTCTCCGGCTTTTTCCCGTCATGCTCCGGCTCAGTCAGCACATGCTAACTGCGGGCCAAGGCCAAACGCCCGCAGGGAGCGACCCTCGTCCTCGACACGGCCGCCTAACACATCGCGCGGATGCTTTCTGCCTCCCACTTAACCCACACCGCACACACAAATATGCTCCCAAAGACACAAGTAAGCATGCCGGGCTGGTGAGGAAATGCGAACAAACGCTGAGATGTAGAACAAAAATCGTGCGCCGAGGCCAGGCGGGCTGAAGCAATGCTGGCGACGCACCAACACACACACACACACTCACACACACACACTCAGGTCTGCAGCTGAGCGAGGTGTCAGAGCCCGTTAGAGGCCTTTGGCTGGACGCAGCTCCAGAACAAGCTGGACAAAAGCGTTGCCTGTCTCCCCTCATTAAGTGATTTAAGATCCCGTGTTCCCTCGACTCCTTTCATCACCGTCCAAAGTGAACACACTCAAAAAGCCCAACAAGACTGCCAGGACCTGCTGACATGAATGGGGTGAAGAGGGGCAGGAAAGCCAAGTTCATGGCGGAGGACCAGGGTCTAAAGCTGAGCTACGCTAGCCATGCCTATTAGGCTGCACACAGATGGAGGGTTGGGGAGGGAGGTTGGGGGGGGGGCATGCAGCTTGAATAAACCGGGGTACACTGGAGGCTCGGCCCCCGTGTGGGAAACAGCAGCCACTTAATCCATTAACAGATTTTCCCTCCACAGAAGAAGCAACGTTTTCCCATGAAGGTTTTAGTTTAGCAGAAATGTGCCGTTTCCACATTCCTGGCTAACAAGGCGGCGCTATCTGGGGAGGCGGGAGACGACGGGGAGACTTCAGAGCTGGATGGAACATCAGAGCCGCATCCAAAATCAACCTCACGAGGGCTCCGGTTTGGTCGAGTCGTGTCATAATTATGAGTGATTAAAGCAGACTATCATATATCACACAGTTACCAGGGTTCGCTATGAAAACTCCATTAGTGCCTGCAGTCCGGGTCTGGATTTGTCAGCAGTGGGGGGGGGGGGGTTCCAAAGGTTTTAGCAGCTGCTGCATCTCACTCTTTGTGAGCCATTTTGGTATTGCACTGTAGTGTTAAGAAAAGTTGTCAAGAATTCTCTAAAAATTATCTTGATACAAGTTAATAGACTATAGAGGGAAAGTAAAGAAATGGATTTTTGTTTTTGTCTGTTGCTTTATGTTGTTTTTTTAAGGAATTAGTGCTTCGTTCATAAAAGCATGATAGATTATAGTTGTTTCAAGACACGTGCCAAAAGATTTTGCAGTTGCTGCCAAAGAAAATTTCCATTTTATCAAGTTTAGTCATTTAAGCCCTAAAAGTTCAGTGAAATAAGTTCCTGGGACATCAGTATCTTATAACAAGACATTAAGGCAGAGTGATGCATGAGAATAAAAGAAAATGATACTTGTTTACAGCAAATTCAGCTTAATTTGACATATTGTTGGCTTTGTTATAACAAGATAAACATTTAAGAATCTTAATAACAGACAGATTTTTGCATCTCTCAGGGGTTCAGGGGTGAATTTATGGCAAAAAAAACACACTCAAATACAGTCAAGGACACAAAAACACATATAAACATACCACACACAGCTTCACCTAACACCTGCAAGTTAGCAGGCTCCTCTGGATCATTATATCATCTGTTAGCATTCAGATTGAAGCCTTGAGAACGCAGCGCAAGAATCACAGTGCAAGATCTGCACTGAAGAGAGGACTTTCTACGGCCACTTTGATCAGCGCACAATCGTGTTTGATGTTGCTCATCTCTCTGAGAGACGTGACGAGCGGAGGAGCGCCCTGAACCGGCCTGATGTCAGGAAACCTATAATTCGGACTAGCCTGATGCTGCACAGCGCCGCGTTGCAGAGAGATTGTGGCCTGGAAGAAATCTTTCACGTATCCATTAAAAGAAAGAGCCTAATTGGAGAGTGAGTGTGGTCTGAAGTGGACAGTGTACAAAATGCAGAAAATGCACTATTTGGATTTGGGGGTATAAAAAAAAAAAAAAAAAAAGGATCCTCAGAGCAGCCAAGGTCCAATTAGTGTGGTATACGATGTGGGATCCAAACATTTGTTTACAAGAGGCTGTTTTTTTCCTCGGCCCTCTCTCTCTGCAGGACAGGGAACCCTGGTCGGATTCCACGGCGGCTCCACAACAGAGTGGGTGTGGCTACACCGCGCAGACCTCGGGGCCTTTTGACATTACACTGCGCAACCATGAGGTCAGAGGAAGGCTCTTTCTTCTGAGGCACAAAGGAGTGATTTTTCACTCGCCCCGTGAGAACAGCGGCGAATAATGAACTCTCGGGCCCCTGGTATCACGTTCGGTTTCACACGCGTCAACTCCATTCTGGAGCGGAACAAAAGGGCAGTAGGAGAAACATTTGTGGGGAGGGAACGGCGTGCCCAGGGCATGCCATGCAGGGTGAGTTCGATGCATTTTAAGGCATTTTAATGGCAATACTCATGAGATTAGCAGGAAATTGTTTCTTTCAGAATCTATAGAGAAATGCGCAATTAAGGTTACCAGCACAAATATGCAGATTTACGTGAGGGTGTTGTTGAATGTGCGACCTCTGGCAGCAGTACAGCATGAACAAAATCAAAGTTGCACCAAGTTAAAACAATTTGTCCGACATGTCGCTGTGAGCAGCTCCTAACTGTGACCTGACGCTCTGCCAGACAGGAGGCTTTCAAATCAGATCGAAGAAGACTCGGGCAGGCTCTGCGTCTTCACAGAGTCTTGCACCGAAATCAAGTCTGGCCTCAAACCTTCACCAGAGAATTTTAAAGACTTTAAAGACAGCAGGTTTCACTGATTTTCACCTCATATCTTTCACATCCCTGCACTCCCAAATACAAAGTCTTCTGCTGCAATTAGACACAGTTTACGATAAAAAGCTTCGTCCTGCAGCGAGCATGGTCTTAATGTGCTTCATGTTGAATCTGGACCAGCTACAAGTGATAATTATTAACAAAACTGGCAACCAGACTGCGGCGCTCAAATAGACATTGCACCTTATTTCAGGTGCAAAGTGACCAGCTTTCTCCAACCAACGGGAAAAACTGTTATCACTGTGAGACATGTTAATGTGTGTATCACGTCAGACTGCTGCGGTGTTTGTGTTACAGTTAAAGACATAATCAGCCCTAATTGGTGACATGACCAATCAGCACACCTGTTATTTGTTTCCCACTGTGTCCTTCTGACACCTCTATCTGCTTTAATTTTAAACTGTTTAGTTTTAAACTAAAGCAGAATGAAAAGAAACTCTACTCTTACATATTCTATATATGAGGCAGCCTTTTTGGTGCTTTTTCGCTCTGGCGCCGTTTTGCCACTTTCAGTATCTACATGAATCAATGTTTCGCAGACTTAAACCTCCGTATGGAGCAATTTCTTTTCGGCTCCTTTTGTTCTTTTCCGCTGCAAATCTTTGAACCTCCACACCTGAGACATTTATAACAGACAAAAGAGACTGTGGATTCCTCGCCCACTCAGAAAACGCAGAGATGACAGTGTTTCTGAAGGTGGAAAATAAAACATCTTTCTAGGTACATGTTTTATCCGTGGGGCAGGAATTTACCGTGCTCCAGACACAACTGGGACTAAAACCTGCGACTTTCAAGTAGTAAGATCTTCTATGGCCAGCACGCAGCCACCCCACTGTGTCATCTGCTCCGCTAAACTATAAAGCATTTTGGGAAAGGCCAGACGGATTAGGCTGCAGTTACTCTGACATGAAAAGCTGCACTTAATTCAAAAGCTCTCATGGCTGATTAATCTCAAATTATGATCAAACAGCTGACTTACAGGATAAACATATGACACCCTGCATCTGTGTGTGTTTGCCTGTGTGTGTGTGCAGGCATGCATGGCCAGTGTGTGCGTGTGTAAAAATATATGTGTGCGTGTGTCTCCCCAAAGTCTGCAGACTCATTTTCCACAGCAGATTAAATGTGTGCCTGCACCCACACAGCGCACCACAAATTAAAGTCACCAATGCGTTGACGTTCATCCGTAGCAGCGTCTGAAGCTTTTTGGATGCAAGATCGCAACCCAAACATGTTTCCTCAAAAGAGGATAAAAAAGATCCAGATAGAAATATCAGTGTTGTCTGGAGGCTGAACGAAGGAGTCAGCTGAGAGGTCTGGACTGAAGGTGCATTTTCTTTTTTTTTTTTTTTTTTTTAAGGGCGCAGAACAAAGCGTTGAGGTCTGAGAGGCTTTAATCGCCCTTCTCATATCTGATTGCAGAGTAGCAGGAGTCAGCAGCTGGATGAAAAACATCTGGACGGCAGGGTCCGAGGAGCTGAATGTGTAGGCAGCTCAGGCCGGGGGGGTGAACGTACAGAAAACACGACCTGTTCCTGGGCCGCTTGATTGTGCTACAGTGTGATGGCTTGGCAGACATTTTGTAATTTGGGAGGACTGCGATATATTTTGGAGTTGTTGTCTTACACTTCTGGAATTTTCTGCGGCTACAAAAATGTTCGGGGGTTATAATGAATACCTTTGGTTAACGACAATGAGTGAGATCTGTGCTACAATGACAAATGAAGCTTTAATACAAATGATAAATTATTACGAACAAATACAGTGAACAGCACAGATTTTTTTTTCTTATAATGCAGTGCTACAACAAATTTTGTGAGGATTTGCATGCACTGAAACATATTTTACAATCATAACACGAAATTATTGACAGCCCAACATATATTTCTTTAATTAGAACAAAATCTGGGTGCAGCTACATCGAACGAAAGTGTAGAAAATATTGAGCATGTCGCACATAAATTTCAGGGACAGTGCACCAGATTTGGGCATCTGCATGCACAATGGTATATTTTGAGATAATGACAAGAAAATCTGAAGCCCTTTAACAAAATTGGGGATTTTAACAAATACATGTTGGTTTTACTGCACCCGTTTGGGAGATCTAAGACATTTTTTACATTTATGACAAACACTCGTTTTGGGGACACTGCAGCAAATTTGTATAATTTGCTTACATTGAAACATATTTTTGGATTCATATAACAAATTCTATAATTTTCTACACTACACCAAATGTCCAAAATCTGACTCAGTAAAACAAATTGGGTTTATCACACAGCATATTTCACGGACAGTTTTGCGATTTGTTTGCAACATATTTTTTGATGAATTACATGACTTTGGGATTGTGACAAATACAAGTTGGCCTCACTCCATCAAATCTGGGCATTCTGTGGTGACACATTTTGCAGTTCTTAGCAACAAAAAATATGTTTAAATACGCAGAGTTTTTATTTGACTTGATTGTGATTTGCAGATTGAACTCTCCCATTTCAGGTAGTTGTTGGGGGAAGAACAGGTCTGAGCCTCCTTGAAATGAAAGGCAGGAGAAAGAGAGAGAGGAGGAGGAAGGAGAGGCAGTGGGAGAGATAATGAGCAAGCAAGAAGCATGAAAGAGAGACAGCAAAGTCAGCTCTCTGAACCCCTGAACATTCATACCGTGTTGGACTCGTGCAACAGCAGCGTGTGCATGTACTGTATACTGTACTGTATATGTGTGTGTGTCCGTGCCACACTGAATGCAGACAGTACTGATAGTGATTTATTCAGATAGTTGTTGGCATTTCAGTTTACATCCCCCAGAAAGCAGCAGGCTGCTGCAGTATGCATTCAACGTGCTGCATTAAGAGCTCTGCTCCCTTCAGGCAACAGGAATTCTGGGTTATTTCTACCCTGGTGTATCTGGCACAGTTTTGGTTATCTGCGCTCAGCGGGCCAATGGAAGCACAGCTGCTCCACGGCTCATTGGCTGCCGCGGGGTTATGGGTTAATCCTGATTGGTGACTTTCTGAGAGGACACACCCCTGATTTGGCTTTTTGAGGGGAGGGGAGTGTTGGAACACATTTGCATATTTCTCCATTTTCTCTGTAGCGGGGAGGATTTGTAACCTAATTTTGAACATTTTTGGCTCCAAATGACAAAGATGTGATATCACCAAATGTAAAAAAGACTTCTCAGCCAGTGCCTCCGCCTTCTGAGTCGCCCTTCAAACTCAACACGGAAATAATTATCAGAACCATTCTAATCACAAACTTTGTGCGCACACAGAGCTGTTGCTGCACTTTGATATAATAAAGTGAATGAAAATAACGAAATAAGAAAATACTGTGGTTTCTGACTGGAAAAGTCAAGAAGTGTGTCAAACAGTGGTGCTGCGCGATAGCACCACATCTCCCACTACACTGCTGGGTTGCTGGGCAAAATTTAGAACGGGCCTGCCTCCATACAGGAGTGGCTTGGTGGATGGTAAATGTGTGTGACGTCTTAGCCGGCGTGTTTCTCTAACCCCCCTGTGTATCGCGTGTCTAGACCTCACCAGCACTACTTCTGGAAGGACCATGTGACCCAGAGGAGCAGTCACAGGACTCCAACATCCACACTTAAAGGCCCGTTTTTTTCTTTTTTCTCCATCTTCGATCAATTCTTCCCTTTTATTCCAGCCTATAATCAGACAGGCTCACAGAAGTGAAACTGAGGGAAAGTGACAGAAAGGGAACCCAGCGCCGACGACACATGGCGGCATCAAAGCGAGGCTAAACCCTGCAAATACCAGCCCGCTTTTGAAATGATTTTTTTTTCAGTTATTTAGGTTCAACGGCAGTCATGAGACTTAATATCAGATTAATTTTCCAAACAAGGGCAAGAGCTGTGCTGAAAGAATTACTTAAAAAATTTAAATAAATTAAAAATATTACAGCAAAAGTGAAATCAATAAATTTACTGTGAGTTTTGCTGTTTGAAATATTTATTTCCTGTTATGAAAATGCACATAATGTATATTCAATAC
>JAVQJZ010093057.1:0-16165 GCA_036025355.1 Leiopotherapon unicolor
CTTTATTGTTTCCCCCTCATGTTACATTTAACCGGCTATCACATATACTAAACATGCATTACATGATACAAACATTATACCAAGTGGCAGATGCTGACTTTGAACACCATCGACAATTAAACAAGCAAAATATTTTCCCAAAGATTCTTTTTTTATTTATTTTTTTAAGTTTCTCTAGCTCCTTACCACAACTTGCTTTAATTTTTGCCAGCTGTCTGTAGCTGCTCCACTTCCGTTTGGCATTGGATTGTGGGACTGTGTCCATCAGCACCGCACTCGAAGTCGAGCTAAATATGATGATTGAAATCTTTGAATGACTTAATTTAGTAGCGTTTCCAGAATTAAAACTCCAGATACTCAGCTATAATTCAAAATGTTGTTTGGAATTTGGAGACAGACCTTGTTTGTGTATGTGTGTGTGAATGTGCAGGTGAATTAAAGTTAAAGGGATCAAAATCTTAAACAAACAGGAGACTAATGAGCCCCACTGCTGCACTGAACCCCAGAGCTGTACCAGAAACCTTGTTGGTTATGCTGTATCATAAAATGGCATGCTGTATAAAGTATCCACGCTCACAAATCAAACGCGCACTGACAGTCGTGACAAATATTTCACCCCACTGTGCTCTAGACGCCTGCCATCAGCCAAGGTTGTCGGTGTTTGTCTGTGCGTCTAATGCAATGATTTAGAAACGCACAGAAAAAAAGCATACTGGTGTAACCTGGAAAGTCAGATTTATGGGACTCTGCTATTAATTTGATACTGCATAATTCTGTTTTGATTATGTTATTCTTATGTTATGTTCCTGTGGGTGGCAGCCTGGCTTTGAACAGTCTTGGGGCGAGTTTAGTCGAGGGGAACGGGTCTAGAGGCTCCTGCTGCTTCGCCACAGTCTATTGTTGGTCTTAACTTATTGTTGGTCTGGAACCGCTGCAGGACTATTTGGAAGCGCGCTCGGCTAGTTGCCATCGTGGTGCCGCGTGTGTGTGTAGCGGTGTGTGAGTGTTGGCAGCGTGTGAAGAAGGGGAACTGGGTTTGGGTCAGATTGACAGAAAGCACTAAATTGTGGAATTCTGTCAAAACAAAACTCAGCTTATTTAAAATAAACCGCTATAAAGTTTTGGTCGGAGGTATGGAATCAGACAGGACATGGGACACACACGCACATGCGGAGAGTCAAGCAGCAGTTTGTAGAATTAAGGCACGTCTGCGGCTCTTTTGTCCCAGAGGCGTGAAGATTTTTGGACACACTCTTTGTTTCCCTGCTGTGAGAACTGGAGAGACGCATGCTGGGGGGCAGAACCCGCTTTGTGCCTTTCATGTATTACCATTACATTCGAGTCACAGGGTGAAGCATCTGATTCTTTGAGAAATAATTATCCGGTGAGCTGGGAAAAGCCCAGAGGGTCATTTAACAACGCTCTCTGCTGTTCTGAAGATAGTTCCACAACCCTCAAAGTCTCTTGAAAATATTCTGTGTCTAACATTTAAGTATTTTACTACAGACAGTGGAGCCTCTTTGCAATTCTTTTTAGTAATACATGGAAAAGTGGTAGCCAAAAAAAGCTCTCCTTGGTCAGTTTGCACATTGTGAACTAAAATGATCATTCTACTAAGGTTTCCTGGTATATGTTTATGATATTTGATATTCTCATACAGACTAATGTTATTTTCGCTTAAAAAAAAAAAAAAAGCAAGGACATTTGTCAATTTGGGTGTCATAGATTAGACTTTTTGACTTTTTTGTGCAGCAGACAGGATATTTTTATTCTCCAGTTGGTGAGAATTCTGAAAATACCTTAAAACAGCTGCATTGTCAAAAAACGGCAATAAGCAATATCCTTAAGTTAGAAACTGATCACGCGATTACGTGCTATCAAATCATCTCTCAGATCTGCAGTTCCTCTCGGCTCTATGAGGCTTGGTTTCCTCTCACTACTCACGTAGTTCATAATGTGAAAATGAACTGCATTGCTCTAATGATAAAGTTATTGTATATATGCTACAGGTGTCACCAGGGTTTTGATCGCTTCAGACTTTTTCCCTTAATGCACTTTGGTGAAGTAAGTGAAGATGTACCAGAAACCCCTCCTCTACTTCAGGAGCTGTTGATAAAAGTGGAGCTGGAAGTGCAATAAGCAACAGGCCATATCAACTGTAGACAGATGCAATAGTATGTAAATTTTTGTGCACAGCTGGTCTCTGTGCCCCCAAGCAGGCCGAAACATCAGTTATTTCAAGTTTTTTTAAAGGTTGCCACAGAATCATTTCTTGAAAAATCAGATGCTCAGCTTTGGGACTCGAATGTAATGGTGACACATGCATGGCGAGATGAAGTAGTGGTGGGAAAGGAGGAACAGCTACTTAATGACCAGTCTGAAATTGAACGTTCGTACTCATTAAGCAGACCCGAGGTTGTGGGGAAAGGGATTTATGTGTGCAGGGGGTGTCGACTAGCTATGTGTAGGTTGGTGGTGCACAGATGCATTTTGGGGAAAATTACATATAGTAATGACTAACCAAGGGCCAGAGCCGTTAAGAGCAGTAAAATGAGGGTCATTTCCGTGCTACATACACTTAAGTTTGACACACAGTGCTTATTAGGCTCACACTTGAGCACACCCACCCAAAAAACACACACATGCTCACATGCAATACAAAATAAACATGCGTGAAAGCACCTAGAGAGGTCTAAATGACTTAAGGGAGCAATTTTTAGAACAGAAACCTGCATTTTATTTCAGACGCACACACTTAAACTCACATGTGCATCACACACATTTAGAACGCAAGGAAAACTAGCTCATCATTAATGTGTCATCTAATGGGGATCCTAATTATTAACAAACACATAAGCATCCCCAACATCTGCGCTTTGGATGTTAAGGTCTGTAAGCTGAATCCAAACAAACAATAATCACATGAAGTCATTCGCCTCATTCCTCATGTGGCCAAGTCTTTGGTATAGAATCAGAAGCGTTACGTCTGTAAGCCCCCACACATTAGTGGATATCAACAGTGCAGGGCTCCCTGTGTGGGAGTCACTTTCCTGTTCTTGATTAAAGAGGTAATAACACACACATACACACACGCTTACACATACATGCATACACACATAAACAGAGGAAATGTAGAAATGTTTCCCAGTCTCCCATGTCTGTGTGTTTAATTGAGGGACTCACGGGGCATTCAGCTGTATTTCCCACTGCCCCCCAGAGTGCTGGAAGAAATGAATGCCTTGCTAATGGGCAGTTTAGTCAGTTAGTATAGGTCATTGTCGTCATGTGTACAAATATGAAGTGTGGTCGAAACATCTGTAATGACAGGATTAATAATATTGCTGGAGCTTAGTGTGCGGTCGTGATTTCTTCCAAATGACCGGCACCTAATTTCTGGCGCACATTAACCACACAACTCATGCTTGGTTATGTGTACAAAACTGACCAACCTGAATCAGTTTACAAGATGCCACAAATCGATAGAAACTACATCCAGAATGCAAATCATTTAAAATGATGTTACAGAGTCAAAAAACAAACATAATACCAACTTACATAAATGTACTTTCAGAACTCCTGCCCACCGCAAAATTCATAAATGACTAAAACAGCAAAATATGACTGTAACCTATAAGGGAAATTACAGTGAAGACAAATTAAAGGCTCATTCTTGCATTTCAGATGTTATGGAATATTTAAGGTGTACTGAGCCATTTTATGAAAGATCACCAACTTATCAGTAACACTTAGTGAGCGCAAACACCCTAACTTGTATTGTTTACTATGTAAGTGTTTCATCATGTCTGATTTATGGAGTGCTTATTGAAAAAGAAGATGGTATCATGAGAGGGGACAATATTTTTAGAATCAGAGGTCTCAGTGGAGATTTCTCTCACGTCTGTCTCTTCATGTCCTCCCAATATTCTCCCCCTCCAGTCTGAAGGTGGACGTGTGTGCAGCAGTGAGCGGAGTGGGGATCCCCAGCTCTGTAGGTAAGCAGCTGTGCTCAGTGTGTGGTGGAACGAGAGAGGAAGGCAAAAGGGAAAAGCGCAGAGGGTGGGACAGTAGTCAGAGTCAGCTCTGTTGTACATCTCGTTAGAGTTTCCTGCTGTGAAACTTCGGTCCTGCCACACCGATCACAGCGGAGAACAAACGCGGGCGGGAGTGTGGAAACAGGAATCGGCTGGACAGTCACAGGCAGTGGAGGTGTAAAGTACATTGTTTCCACTGTCTAATTATGCTCTGTGGAGTGAAACTCCTACAGATGGCTCCTTAACATCGTAACTAATAGAAAATCATGCACACATGAGAAGGCACATATATCTAGAGGGACTAAACGGCATGGATTCAACTGTAGAGTATTGTCTGATTGCCTTACTCAGACAGACAGTATCTGATTGCACTCATGATTTTCCTCTTACATCTCCATCTGTCTCCACCACGGTATTGTTACCTTTTGTCCAGACCTGAGAGCGGAGCTGCAGCTTGACTGGTTGAAAGGCACCAGAGGCGGAGTTAAGAGAGTTTTGTTCCTGGACACCCAGCAGCCTCAGCGCACGGGCCTCCTAACACTCAGTCACAGCCGCCCACGTGCATGCCTGAGCTACACCATTTTCCTGAGGGTGAGCAAATCACCCACATCCCTCAGAGGAATCAGACACCTGACTGTTCGGGTGACTTTTTAAATCAACTGAATGCTCATTTCTCTTCCCTTTCTGTTACTCTCTCAGGAGGAGGATGACTTCAGGGACAAACTGACCCCTATCTCACTGGCTCTGAACTACAGCTTGGCTCCACTCTCTCATAGCCAAAACCTCCCACCTGTCCTCAACCATTACAGCAGCACCTTCCTTCAAGAACTTGTGAGTAATTACGCTGTTTTAACAGTATGAGTATAATGTTGTATATTTCTAGTATCCATCCTGGAAAAGAAATGTCATGTGCTGGTTAGATTGTAAAACCCCTGGTGGCAAATTTGTTATCTGATTATATAGATGATATATTTCAGTCACTCTTTCTTTAATGAAAATGCTTACCTGCAGACACAGAAGGTCTTTATCACAAATGGGAAATTATTTTAGCTTAGCTTAGATGAGTATATTATAAAAGTAAACAAATTGCTTGTTCCCCTAATTTGTTGGGTTTTTGTATGAGTATTTGCTTTATTAGTATTTGATTACTCACCATTAGCTTGCAAGGGTGCACTTTCTTCTCAGGCTGGGCATTGCATGTCTAAACTGCAATGTATGACACCCACAGATCCAGACAATTAGACTAACCACAGAGAGAGAAAGAGAACAATTTTTATTACAAAATGACATTTTGAAATAACCAACCTCAACCTCAGGCTGAAGCTGGACGCAACAAAACAGCCCAACCGCAAAATTCATTCTACTGCCCAAAACTCAGATAGCACAACTCGTGTGTGCATGTTATGTGTATACAGCACCTGCATCCTGGTGTGCTCTTGTTACGTTCTATTTATGGTTTCATGATGATGTCCTTTGTCCTTAAAAGTTTCCTCGTGACAGTCCCCCACTCTCTGTGCCCCTCTTCCTGCCAGGCCTACATTCTCCTGGACTGCGGCGACGACAATATTTGCATCCCTGACCTCCAGCTCTCTGCCAGCATGTAAGACTGACGAGGCCACGCCCTCTGACCTCAACCTGTAAACACTCAACACTTCGCGCAGCCGAACTCGGACACACATGCACACACTGCTAAACGACGGAGAATATGTCTGTTATTCCTCATACGACGAGCGAAGTTTACTCTGAAGTTGCTCACATTATAGTCCAATTCACCATGTGGTGTGTGTGTGTGTGTGTGCATATGAGTATGTATGTGAATTAGCCTTCTCTCTATAGTGTTTCCAGCTGTACGATATCTCCATGGCAGCCTTATACAAACATTCTGTCACCCTCTACTGACTGACATACACATTGTGGGGGTTTTTTGTTGAGGTCAGGGGTATAGCATTCCATTCAGCCCCGCAGATTGCAAATGATCCAAGAAAATCCAATCTTAAAAATGATAAACCGAATTTTACACACAGACCCGTAATATATTCTTTGTTTTTCATGTCCTCTGCATGGCTGAAAAGATTTCTTCTCTCTGCACACGCTTCACTTTTTGAACTGCAACACACTCACACAGGGACCAATCAGAGCTGGTGATTGGAGATGACAACCTGGTCATGTTGACCATCACTGCGGTGAACCGTGGAGAGGGAGCCTATGAAACAGAGCTCCACACGCTGATACCACCGGAGGCCGACTACATAGGAGTGGAGCGCAAGGTGGAGGTAAAAAATTTAAAAATAACACGCACATTTGTCAGTCACCCTTATTTTATGTTAAAGGCTGAAAATAGACATATAAGATTGTCTCATCGCAGGGGCTGCTTGAGGCTGCGGTTACAGTGCGACATCACATCCTGTTGTGTCTTTTGCGGTGTGTGTTTGTTTGGCATGATTAAGGCGAGGCTATCAGCAGGGTATGCTTTACTGGCAGTAGCCCAAAAGCCCCTATTATGATTTACAAGCTGCATTAGTGACCACGGAAATGGATAGGGTCAACTGTTGTGTGTATATGTGTGTTGATGTCTGTGTGTGTGTGTGTGTTTGCACGCGTGTGTGCGCTAATGAGTGTGTAATGGGGCTGTTTGATTGATGAGGTTGTTACTGTCAGAGCATTCATCACTCTTCCTCTCCTGCCTCCCCCTTTCCCTCCCTTCTTCTCTTTTTCACTCCCTTCCCCCTTTGATGGAGTCATGCTTCCCTCCGTTGTTCTTTTCTTTCCCCTCTTGACACTCAATGCTCCCTATTTGTCACTTTCATCCACTTGTGCCTCATCATCTCACTCGCTTTGCTTGTCTTTTTCTTTCTCCTCTCCTCCCCTCTTTAGTCCCTGTCTCAGCTGAACTGCGAGTACAAAATGGTCAATGAGTCCAGAATGGTGGTGTGTGACCTCGGGAACCCAATGGTGGCTGGGACAGAGGTGAGTTTTTACACAAAAAAGCGTGCACACACACTTCATCCCATCTCAACATCCCTTTCAAACCTCCTCCTCCACGAAGCTACGGCTGTTCCACCTCAGGTTTAATTCACACTGATTGATGATTTCCACTGATTACTGATCATCACCCTGACCCTCCTCCCAGACACTTTGACTCCCTTAACTATGCTGCACAAAATGTGTGTGTGTGTGTGTGTGTGTGTGTGTGCGCGCGCGCAAATGAGTGTGCAGTCTGCAATAATAATCCATTTAACTCTTGGATAGCTGACATATGCAGGAAGCCAAGGCTTTGTAAAGTAAAGAGTGGTCCCTTCCTACATGAAATTTGACCACGGCTTTGTACGTATGTGCGCCACAAAGCATGTCACACGTGTGTTCAGTGTCTGTGCACAATCAATCGTGGGTGTTACTGCAAATATAGGGGGTTTTCTAAAGGTGTCAAGGCCGGGACAGAGTTGCGTTTGAGCTCAGGAGGTGACACACGGCATACTGATAAATCAATTATGTGGTCATGTTTCACTGTCGGGGGAGGAGAGCAAAACAAGGCATGTGAAAGGGACAAGGCGTATATATGTGCATGAGTGTGTGTGTGTGTGTGCCCCCCTCAGCAGGCCAGATGTTTCCCATATTTGACTCTCCCCCTGCCCCGGTCGATGGTCAGGAATCCATGAGCTTATGCAGAACATACCTCTATATACCCCATATGGGCTCTGGTTATGTTGTGAAACTACGTAGTTCTCATCACTGGAGTTCATTCCTTGTGCCACATGACACAACTGTAGTGCCTCACAGAGCCTGGTGATCGGTGTAGGAGGTAAAGCCTAAAGGAAAGCTGCTTTTGGCTTCAGCATTTGGTCACAACTGCCTGAGTGCATCTCTTACAGGCCTCTTTTTCTTTTTGTCTTCATATAAGTTCAGTGTACTTTGGTAGCATTAAAAAGTTGTTGTTGTTGAGCACATCGCACATAGGTCTGAGGCTGATGAGAGACAGCATCAGTGCAAAGAGTCACACGAGACTCCAAAACACAATTTTATCTAAATTGGAAGTTGCATCTTTCTTACCTCACAATAAGTTTTCAATTGCTTTTATTCAAATATTGAAAAACAAATCCCTGCAGGTGGCTGTCAGACGTTTGTAACTTCAGTGGTCAGTTGCTTCGTCCCGTTGAATACCTATGGTGACAACTTTGTGTGGCTGACAAAACCACTTTTCTCAGCATTGTTCCAAAGAATCATTGTTTTGCCAGAATGTGGCTAAATACGCTGCTTGTGGCAAAGCTTCGTAGCCTCAAGGAGAACAATAACCCAACACAGAAGCTGTGTATTTAGCCGTATTGCGGCAAAATGATAATTATTTGGAATACACTGAGCATGCGGATGGATGGCAGAGAATCTGACAGTGCTACGCGAGTACTTTTAGAAAGTTTCTATGAATGTTTTAATGATTTCTCTCCACTGTGAAAATGTACAATCCGTGTAACCAACACAAATTCAAACTAACCACAGCTGCTGGTCTGTAGAAAGGACGAAACTACAACGTTTTAACTGCAGCCTTTCAAGCTGGAGTGTGAGTCTGTCTCCAAAGACAGATTTTAAGAGACGCATTTGACCTTTCCAGACGTTTGTTGGGCAGCTCCCCTCCTCCTTCTCCTCTTATGTCTGTCACAGGGTGTATCAGAGCTGATAGTGACGTCTTCTCTCTGAACGACTCATACTCATTTGGTGTCTGACTCTTTAGATCTTTCCTGCGTGGCTCTTCTCTTCCAGTCTCTCTAATGTGTCCCATAAAGATGGCCTGACTTTGTAGTCCAGCAAACCCCACCCTTACCCCCCCCGTTTACACACACACACACACACACGCTGAAAGCCTGCCTTGTGAAGTGTTACTGTGAGCCTGCATGCTGTCATTTACCTCCCCGGACCATGTGTTTGACCTGTTGTTCAATCGAGCTCACACACTCGTGTGCACACGCGCGTACACCCTACAGTGACAAGCATGTACATACACACACACGTACGCTGCTGTCGTATAGTTGATGATGAAGTAAATCCTCCATGTGTTTTGAGTTAGCCCAGAGGACAGGGGATTTAAACTAGGGAGAGACAAGAACCTTAACTGTAGCTTTCAAGTGTGTGTCTGTACGCGTAGTCTGGATTTTCTCCGATTTTTACATTTCGGCATTGTCAACACACACACACACACACAGATATGATCCTCTGCCTGTAGTATAACAGCAGAAGGGTATGTAGTTAACGAGGACTTTACTGGACACTTTAAACATGATGTTGCCTTTGATGTACAGATGCATCTTATTTCTGTCCATCGTTGCTCTCTGTCATCTTTAACCGTCCTCCTCTTTCCCCTGTCACATGTTTCTTTTTACACATTCTCTCACTTTTTTGTGTTTCCTCCACACTCGTCCCCAGCTGTCTGTCGGTTTGAGGTTTGCTGTCCAACGTCTGGAAGATGCCGGACCAAAGATCAGCTTTGAGCTACAGATCCACAGGTGACACACCCACCGACTCTCATGCACACCCCTTCAAGAGCACACACACAAAGGGCTGTTTGTCTTTCTTCCCAAGCCGTGTAAATAAGTTCTGTGTCTCTTCTGATCCCGTCACTGTCTGTGGTTTGATGAAACTAACCGCACAGACAGAAGAAGACAGATGGCCCAGAGGAACTCCAAAGAGCGGGGACAAGCTCTACACAACATGTTCGCTGTTTGCTTCATTGTATTGCTTTCGATACGTCACATCACCACACGCAGACGATTAAACGCTGGCCAAGTGCGCTGCCAGAGGAATCCCCCTCGAATTCAACATAAAAACACGGCTTTATTATGAGTTTTTTTTCTGAGCCTTCGCTTTCACTCATATTGTACCACGCAAGCTTCCTGTGAAAAAATTTGCAAATACATACAGAGCACAGTCGTTGTGAAATGTGTTTTATCTTGCGCCTTCGCTGTTATTTAAACCCCCTGTGAATCTCTCCGCAGCTCCAACAAAGACAACTCCGACAGCAACCCAGTCAGTTTGAATCTGTCCATCGCCGCCAGAGCTCAGCTCGATTTACGTGGGTGAGTCAAGCGTCTTTGCACGAGTCCGCGCTGCGAAACAGTGACAAAATTCTTTGGTGCCGTGTCTGCCTCACAAAGATACATTTGATCTGGTTTCAGCCCAGACTTTTTGGTGTTTGCAGGATATTACTGCCCCCTTTTGTAGTGTTTAAATTTGTGGGGATTGTTTATATACAGATGGAAAAGACAGCATGAAAACACATTTCTGGAAATAAATTTGGACTAATCACGAGCACATGGGATGCTTTGTGAGCGTTTGACATGTTCAGAGATGCCCACATGCCCACTGATGCGCACGCAAACTCACACACACACACACACAGACAGACAGACACACACACACTTCAAAGGTTGGAGCCTTGTGTGGCGTTGTTTGGGTGTGGTCAGAAGTACATACAAACAGAGGAGGACCTGGGATGACAGAAACGAGGACATGCAAGTTCCTGTGTTTGTACTGAGAAACTGTCCAGCTTCAGCTCTGTCCATTTTGGCTGACGTACTTGCTCAAATCTGATGACTGCGTTAGATAGGTTTCCTGGTTATGTCTTAAACTAGCTTAAATGTAAACAAACTCAATTCCATGACCATTTAGCTAACAAACATCATGCCACCAGTTGGAGCTGTAAACAATTTTGCCCACTCGAAATCTCCAAAATGGTGTCATCAAATGGGTCTGAGTTAAACCAGGAAATCCCCAAACTGTCACATTTTTGCTTTGTTTTGTAGTGCTTTCAACATTTCTGCTGTTATTGATGCCATTCCCTGTACTGAGAGTGTGTATGACTGTTTCTACAGCTCAAAATGTTTTTTTGTGTGTGTCACTAAAGTAAAGTAGTTATTAGGTACACCTGTACAATCTAATACAAGCCAAGGTTTCGTTTAAGCGTTACTAGAGGTGTTAATTCAATTACATGTTTTATCGATGAGCTCATGTTCAGCAGTGGACTTGATTATGTTCGGAGGTGTTTTTAATACTCAGCTCCTTTCGTAGATGTGAATGGGAAGGACAAATTAGAAGCAGCTCCAAGTATAATGTTGTACAGTACAACACCACCTTCGGCGATGATCTCAGAAATAAACACATAATTGAATTTACACATTTCCAACAAGGTCAGCAAAATCTGAAAATTGTAATCCTCATAGAGGCAGAATTTCTAGCAGAGCTGTTTTAGATTTTATGGGTGTACCTAATAAAGTGTATCCAATACAGGTGCAGCGTATTGATGTGGTTTTTGGTCTCTGTAGCCGTTCCCTGTTCTAGACATGATATGCTCCCATCCTAGAGCACCAAAGCAACAGAAAAAAAACGAGGCCCTGAATCTGGAGTCTATATTTGTCTTGTGCGTACCGGAGGCAAGAGTGAAGCTCCAGTCGATGGACTAATCAATGTGTACATGCATCAGTGTCACTGAGCTGTTTCTCCTCTCTTCAGGGTGTCTCACCCCTCTCAGGTGGTGCTGCCATTCCCACGCTGGGAGCCCAAAGAGAAGCCTGTCAAAGAGGACGACGTGGGGCCGCAAGTGACACACATCTACGAGGTAAATGCGGAGGTGTACTCCGTGAGACGATCAGGTGGAAAGGTAGAAGTTTGGGTTTTTTGTTTTGCTTGTTGCTGGGCCAGCCACAAAGTGTGTTTCTGCGCAAACTGTTTGGCTGAAGAGAGCAGAAAAATAGGTGTGGAAAGTTGTAAATTAGGCTGCAGCAGGAGGGGGGCTCTGAGAGGTGAAGTAAACTGTAACACAGAGAGAGAGAGAGAGAGAGTAAAAACAGTAGCTCTATAAAGAATTGGGCTCTGGCTGATCAAAGGTCTCCAGCTCGGGAGTAATTACTCCTGTGAAGGCGGGAAAAAGAGGGAAGGGGGGGGGAACAAGAGAAGGGAGTCGAGAGCAAGCAAAGGAAAGAGGAGGAAGGAAGGAATGGAGGGAAAAAGGATCGCCATTAAGACTGGACACAGTGTAATATGTAATTATCATTGAGAAGAAAAACAAGGTCAAACAGAGGTACAGACAAATAGATAGACGGAGGGAGGATGGCAGACAGACTGGCGACAGTTTACAATAGGGAATAGAAAAATAGGGGGCTATGTGCATGTGCGTGTCCGTGTGCACTGTACATGTGATTTCTTTTTGTTTAAAGGGGACGGCTGCTTCATTGAACCGGAGTGGAGCGGTGTCTGGCCTGTCCTGCAGCTGATAATGATTTTCATTTGCGGTACTTTGCTCCAGTTGGCAGCTGCTTCTAGTTAGAGAGGACAGAGTTTTTTTTTGTTTTTTTTTTTTTTTGCTCTTGCAGAATTCCTGCCCTGCAGCACCAGGATCATGTCCTGTTTGGATGACTTGCTTCAGTGTTAATGACTGTGTGTGTGTGTGTGTGTGTAAGAGAGAGAGAGAGCAGGGGGATAAAGGTCAGTAAAAGATGAGGATTTATTGAATTGATGGTTCATTTAAGCTCATAATTCATTTATCCTAATTTTGATGCAGAGTGATGAGCCAGGTGACTCTTTAGGCTTTCTTTGTATTTCAATCCCCAGTGACTGAAGACTGACTGAATTAGTATTATCTCCACAAAAAACACAGGTGGCTGGTGTCTTCATCCCACAGTTATGATAACCTAATTATGGCCTCAGTCGCTTGAGACGTACTAATACAGACAGAAGACAGAAAAGAGCACCATACTCACAGCTTTCTGTTTTTTTGTGTGTCTTTCTGTTCCCTCTCTCTGTCTCCAGCTGCATAACTCTGGTCCCAGCAGTATTCGGGAGGCTGAGCTCCAGGTCGGCTGGCCTTCACGTTTCCGTGACGAGAACCTGCTGTATGCCATGGAGATTCAAACTGACGGACCAATTAGCTGCCGGACGAACACCAGCCTCAACCCTCTCGGCCTCCAGGTAACACGACAGTTTATGAACATATACACACTCATGTATGCAGACACATATTCAAAATCTAATCTTGAGACCCAGATATATAATTATGGACATTTTGCCTGTCGAGGAAAGGGAAATGCTTCATAAGATTCTTAAACACTAATTTACCTTTCTTGCGTACTATCAAACCAGCAGACCTACTGCAATTTTAGACTTTCATTTTATTTATTTATTTTTATTTATTATATTGCTTGTGGCTCAATCATCCACCCATTTCTCCATCATTTATACCCGCTTATTTAAAACATAATTGCAACCATTGTTATGGCTGCTTTGTATGTACTTTGCCAGTTGGCTCGAGCTAAGGGGGAAGGAGAATTGTGCTTATTAGCAGAAATTAGAGCTGGAATAGTTTCCAATATCTATGATATCATCTGTAGGGTAAGGAAAGAAAACATAAAGTTCTTTCAAGTACATAATTATGTCAGAAAGTGAAATGCTGCAAGCTGTAATCATATAGGAAAATGAAATGGGTGGGATACACAGCATTAATCTGACTTTGTCATTTCCAATTTTCCAATGATTGTCTGTGTAGACTAGACTGATTGACACAAAGTGGGTCAGAAGACACAGTTTTATATCGAGAGAGTGCATACACACCGTGAACCATTAGCCTACATACCATTATTGTCAGCTGTCACCTTTTTCTTTAGCAGTCCAGAAATTAAATCTCTGGAAATCCCTCTTTCAGCAAAATGCACTTTCATCAAATCAACCTGCAATAAATGTCACACTTGTTTCCACAGCTGGTCATTTTGCATTATTTTATGACATCTCTTGAAAGATTTTTAAAATCTGAATTTACAAGTGGTCTTTAGGCTTGTCGTCAGGCCCACCACCCCCTTCTCGCTGGCTCTCCGGGCTCCATCAGAGCCCATCTGCGATACAGACCACGCTAAGCCACCGATCTGTGATAATCAGTGTGTTCTGGTTAAAACTGTCCTCAAAAGACCCAAACAGAGGCTGAAGAAGGAATGTTAAAAATAAAACAGAGAGCCATGAGCAGTCTGTGGTCTGATGGGCACGTTATAGCTCAGCTCTAACTTTACTGTAAACGTAACCTTTTAAACTGGAAATACATGAAACTATTCCAATCAAATGATCAAATTTAATGATCGTCTTTTCATTTCAGATCTGTCATTTTCACCAAAAAGTCGAAACATTGACAACTCTCTCTCCCTGTCTGCCCCAGATTTCCTCTCTCCAGGACACACCTGAATTACTGGGCTTCTTGAGGAACACCAGCGCGCCTCCTCACCGCCACAAAAGAGCTGTCACTGCCGCTCAGAGTTACAGCGGTAAAATCTTGGTGAGCCTCAAATACTTGTGCATTCTCAAGAAAACAAGCTAAATCAAATTTTCGTCACTCACACGCGTGCAATGCTCTTCCGCAGAACTGCACCAACATCTCCTGTCTGAAGATCATGTGTGTGGTTGGCCGGCTGGATCGTGGGCAGAGCGCGGTGGTCAAGATCCGCTCGAGACTCTGGGCGCATACTTTCCTGCAGGTCGGTGTCTTGATTGTTATCTTTGTGCTGATTGATGCTTTACTTCCTGTCTAAGTTTATCGCTGCTTTTTAAGTGGTTGCTTTACAACAAGATCCATATGGTTGCAGTTCTGGTGCTTTTGATCACATCATTTGCCCAGTTGTCATGTAACAGTAGATATTCAAATGATCATTATTTTCAGCTCTTCAGGCCTGAAAACTAAGGGTCAAACATGCAAATTGCTGAACTGACACTTTTCTGTATAATAATGCTATATAATTGTCTTACAGCGGCGTAACGACCCTTACATTCTCAACTCTACCGTGTCCTTTGTGGTCATGGCCATGCCTTATCGTATCCAACCCTCCACCCTTCCCCAACATACAACCTCGGTAAGATGCAGACAGCAACAGAAGTGCATGAGTTTGTGCCAAGCAACGGTGCTCGGACATGCATCAGCACTCACAAAGATTATCTGGATTTTTCTATCCCGTAGATGGGGACTCTGGTGTTATGGGGGACTCCTGATGTGTCTTTTGCTGTTCCACTCTGGGTCATCATCCTGGCCATACTGCTGGGGCTGCTGGTGCTGGCCATGCTAACATTAGCCATGTGGAAGGTACGAACACACATACACCCCCCCCACCCCCCCACCCCCACCACCACCCTCAGAATTCCTTGTGTTAGTTAATTATCTAATATTACACTAATGGGTTAATGTGATTCCCTCAGTGTGGTTTCTTTGACCGAGCGCGGCCACCAGCTGACGATGATGTTTCAGACCAGGAGCAGCTGACGTGCGATCAGACAGGGGACGCCTAAGACCATGTACATCAGCTCCTGATTGGAGGACTGCGGCTTGGGAGGGATGTGCACCTTCTGAGTGACTGAAATCAGATCTGAGATCTGTACAAGTTGGACCCTACATTCCTTCACTGGAGGTCTTCATGAAACTGAAAGGACAGACAGACCAAAGACTGCAGCGCCACACAGACTGGGACCAAAGAACCAGACAGAGTGGGACCAGAACACACTTAACAGGCTCAATCACATTCATATGTCCATTGTTTATCCATTGTGATGAAGCACCAGAACTGCAGACAGAATGGACTTTGTTGTGAACACAATGCTTTAAATATTTCTGTAATTGAACATTTGTGTGTGTCTGTGTGTAAGTGAGGCACAAAGAGACTCGAGATCTATGCACAAGTGCTTCTGTGAATGTGAGAGTACGCATGTACGTGTGTGTGTGTGCGTGTGTGTGCATGTGTGTATTTGTGTGTAGGTATTGTACCTGCGTGTGTTTATTAAGTGCCTCACATATCATCCTATCATTCATTTATGAAATTATTTCCCCACCTGATTTAATTTATCCTGGTTTTCTATGAACTGGGCTGTATACAGATTTATCACACACACATATACTGATGCAGCCACATGCATAAACACAAAGGCACAAAGTTGTATATTTATGAATGTATGTGCAATATTTGGGCGTTGCGTGATACTGAAGCTTGTTTACACTGGCATTATTTTATTAGAGCTTAATGTTTCCATTGTCTGTGTATATAGATGGTTAATTGGTATATTAGATAATGCTGAACAACAATAGCTGACACAGTAAAGCCCAGCCCATGTAAGTTTTGACTATAGTGAGA
>JAVQJZ010093073.1:0-15224 GCA_036025355.1 Leiopotherapon unicolor
GTAGTATTTTTCTCTTAATCTACAAGCCACTTTAAGCAAATGACTTAAGCTTGATTGATGCTCTGAGTTGGTTTAAGCATTATATGTAGATGCTGCAGCTACTTATAAATCACAGGAAGATATAAAAGTTTGCGATTGGTCGGCTTGAGAGGCTTTTATATTCGGCTGGAGGTCAGTATTCCTCTCTGCAGACGTGATCTATTGAAGCAAGGCAATAGTGGATCATTACAGTAAAGGCCACACATTACAGTCATAACTTGAACTTTTTAGACTGTTTTAATTGGACATAATGCCGAGACCCTTGAGAGGACACGGTCTCAGTCCAAATAAACAGTCTGGAGCAGTTTCATCAGGGAGAACCAACCTCAGACTTCAAGTTTAAGCTGAACAGCTCCTGTAGCCAGATTCTCATGTGGTTTGTGGTGATGCATTTCGCTTGGATTTTTCTCAGTGAAAATCGACTGATGTGGAATAGAGTGAACAAAATAGCATCGTTAGTCTTCAGTTCAGCAACGAGTAACGAGGAAAATGTCTCTGGTTTTTGCTCTGTATCACGCAGCATATATCACGTTACCTGTGCAAACAAACTCGCTAACCCTCATCACTGCTCTACAGCACAATTAGTGGTCGATTACCCCGCAGGGCACTTTTAATGTTGAGAAAAGATCCTCTTACTATTACAGGTCCCATTAAAAGGGCCACTTGTATTTCTTGGAGAGCTGACAGAGCATGGATAACTAAAACAGTGGGTGAAAGACCAATGTGCTCGAGTCAAATCAGCACAAATATTCCAATAATCCTGCTTTTCCATCCCCGTTTTATCAGATCCAGCTGACTTGCTCCCAGTAACTAAAAGCCTATTGGATTACAATTAATATTGATCCCTTGCTGTCTAATGTCCTGCCCTTAAAGGAGATGCATCACATTAAGGTGGTAATAAAATTTCAAGGGACCTTTAAGAGAAGCCGGGTTATATGTCGGTATGTGGCAGGAGCTGAATGTGTGTCATCTATCCTCCCCGACGTCCCTCTGAGGACCTTTTACAGCAGTATAAAAATCACATCGGGCCACTTCACCATAAACATGGCAAACATGCTGTCATGTTTCAGGAGGAAGCACGGTGGACCTTAACAGGCCCGCCTGTCAGGAAAATGTATACACGGGTCGTTTTCGACTGTTTGAACAGATGATGAGCGCCGTCATTTGTCTGGCGAGCGCAATCTCACACAACACAAGAGGCGCATCACTTCTCACACTCTTGTTCTCTCATTTTCTATCTCTGCATCTCAATCCTATTACCTTTTATCTCCTCTCTCCACACACTCTCTCTCCATCTTCCTCTACTAACTATTTATCATGCAGAGAACACAAGCGTTGCTTGGTAATATCTGCATTCCTCCACCTCTGTTTTTCATATCTATTAATCTCCGTCTCTCTCTCTCTCCGCATCACGCTCCCCGCCACTAAAGATGGCAGAAGTGGCGTTCACTAATGTCTGTAAATGAGAGAGAGCAACAGGCTTTATTATAACTGAATGAAAATCAGAGCGGTGGAGCTAAGCACGCGCCGCGCACAGATCCCACACAACCGCATCACGTATGTGCACACACACAGACACACACACACACACGCGGGAGTTTGAGTGTAAACAGAAGCAGTCCATTAGTCATACTCAGAGCACATTAGAAGGAATATTGTAATCAGGAACACATACAGGCCACACACCCGCAGGATCACACAGTGGGACTGAAATCTGCCGAATATGTAAGTGGAATTGGAAACATTGAATATATGACCTGAAAATAAGACATCGCAATGTGGAAGAGTGTTATAAAGAACCAAAAAATAAATAAGAAACAGAGAGAAGACAGAGAGATAGAGCGCACTGAGATCTAGAACATTGCTGTAGGGAATAACGTCTAGTGCGCAAGACCATATGAATATGAAATAAAGGAAGAAAGGGAAAAATACTGAAATACCCCACCTACATATGACTATAGCGCTGTAAGATACAAGTATGATAACATGAAAAAAGAGAAAAGAACTGGAGGACAGATGTGAAATTTATGTTCATTCCAACAAAAGATCCAAGTCGAGGTTGTTGAATCATTTTCAAAACTGTGCAGGGAGTCGTATTTTAATACTGACCAGATGCACTGTTTGTGCCGTCTCTAAGGACCGCGTGTAGAGTTTATGACCCGACGTTCATCCCACAGATTGCTCACATTAAGCAAAATTTTCATTTGCAGCCTGCTTGTATACACACACACCAAAAAAATAGCAGAATATGAACGTTTAATGAGTTGATAGATTTTCATTATGGTCATTTGAATAAAGAAGCTCTACTGTAAAAATGATCCAGCAGAAAAAAAGTCTCCTAATTAGAAAGCTGCCTGGTGGTCCAACAATAGGATAAATCCTTCGAAATGTTACGTGCAAATTCATAGCAAGTCTCTAACAATCAAAAATAGTCTATTACTTCCAATTTAGGTGGACCAGAGTTAAAGAGGGGCCTATTGTGATGAGCAAGAATTATCTACACTCACTTTGGGGTGTTATTTAAAAAGATATTACTTTTAAAAGCGTTTTTACTGTAATAAAATGGCAGCCTGTGACTCACCGTAGTGCTTAAAGCATCTCTACAATGTGCAGGGTTCAAATAATGTTCTGTGTGCTGTCAGAGCAGATGGTCTGTACTGTACTTGTGTCTTTAAATAGTACTGGTAAAACTCTGGTGTGTGAATGAATGTGGGTGGTGGTGTTAATCAGATGTTGGTTTTTCTTTCTCTCTTTGTACATTGAAATAAAGACTTTTGAAAGTCTGTTGCCGGAGTCTCCACTTTCTACTTGTTTCCCTTTTTGCCTTCCCTTTATGGAGAACAGTTTGGATTATGCAGTTTGAAACGCTCCAGTTTCCTCAGTCTTGCCAACAGTAAAATATGCAACGGCGCTGACTGGAAGTGGCTTTCTGCTGCTGTTTTTTTGCAGTTAGAACGTCACGTTGTAGATGAAAAACAAACTCAGAGCCTCCGAGGGGGATGGAGTCAAGCAGAAGTGTTACTGAAAAAAAACAGGTGAACATTCAATCTATTTTCCATCTATTAAACCGGAGATCAGGGTTTATGCAAGCCTTTCATCAGTTAATTATCTTTATTTATGAATTGAAAAACGTAACGACCCTGAACAGCTCAGTTTGGAGTATGAATAATGCGAACACACTCGATGGAGAAAAGAAAACTTTCAGAGGAGACTCAGGGAGCGACTGAAACTGGATGTGCACAAAATGAGAGCTGCAAGACAGAATTGCAAACCGAGTGCGGCGGCACAACGTGCAGCGCCGCAATTACAGCACAATACGGGTGAAACCACAGGGAAAAGCAAGGCAAATGAACTGGACTCCCTCCCAAAATGCACCGCCGAAAATCCCTCCAAAGCTTTTTAACACCCTTGAGAAGCTCTTTTTACTTGCTTAGGTAACATCACACAGAGGCGCTTCGCCACAGCAGAAGGAGAGCAGGTCCTGCCTCGAGCCTTTGGCAGCTCAAATCTCATGTTGCAGGAGGCAGACAGTAATTAGCTCTTCAACTTCAGAAGACAAACACTTAGCCAGCCAGACAGCCTCGGCCTGCTTAAAGGAGCGGAAAAGAGCGGCGCATTGACACGATTTAGATGCATCCAGACAACGGGCGCGCTCACACTCGCTGGGCGGGCAAATACACACGCGGTTACACAAAGGTTACAAGGTACTGACGCAGCTGTAAAAACCAGAGAGACTTCAGGAAAATCAAGCTCTGAGTGTGAAGTGTGTGTGTGTGTGTGTGTGTGTGTGTGTGTGAAGTGTGTGTGTTCTCCAGATCCAGCTACCAGCTTCTTTCATGTTTTCTTGACCGTCTGCATCGCACCAAAGTTGTTATTAATGAGGGACTTGATGAGCCTTCACCAGCACAGTGCCATAGTGTTTGTGTGTGTGTGTGTGTGTGTCTGTCATCACACGCTGTATGATGTTAATGGGGGGTAATGATACAGACTGTAATTGTTATGGTGGCTAACCTAGCATGAAGGAATGTGTCTTCTCTGAAATATATACCCCTCGCCCCCAACACACACACACACACACACACACACACGCACGCACGCACGCACACACACACGCGTGCAGGCCAAACCACCGATGACTCCCTTCAGCTCCGTCACACATAATAAACAAGCATGCTCAACACACTTGTGCGCACACCAAAGTCTTCGCATCCTTTCTCTTTGATCAAGAAGAGTGTCATAGCCCTCGGAACAAAAAAAGCTAATGTAGCTAAAAGATCTCTCTTCCTGGCCTTTGTTCACAGCTAATTATTTTGCCTGCTGCAGAAAGAAAGCTGTCTCATAGTTCAGTAGAATATCATAAGAATAAAAAGATCTGTAGCCACCAAGCAATAAATCAGGGCCATTTATAGGAAGAGAAATAAATAAACCTGAGCTGACTTCTATGTACATTCATTTTGAAATGGAGAGAAATGTAGAAATTTACAGTCATATATACCCTGTGTGCACACTTCCACACATACTGAGAGGTTGTCTAAATGCATGCAAAGGTGAATCTAAGTTAATGATCTTTCTAAAGTGAAAGTTTCTTTTTTTGCCATCCAACAGTGGTTGTATTAAAACAGACACTTTCACCAGCCTTCCCTCTGAACCGATCTAACCCAGCGACAACAATGAATCATCACCGCTGTCATTGAGATGTGTTATTATGGTATACAAATGAGACCATCGTTGACGAGATCGCCGACCTCACTGAACATCTGGAAGAGTTGATTAAACTGAGAACTGCACGCAGGACGCACATACAGTGAACTGCATGCACGGTGAGTTTGTTTGTTTATCCTGCACACCTGACACCTACAGCGTTACATGTCTGTTCATACTGCGAGACAGATTCCTCCTCTGCTGCTCTTCCTGAGGTTTCTTCCATATTTCCCCCCTCATTCAGTAGGAAGCAGTTCAGACTTTAAATCTCCTTGAGGCGAATTGCGGTTTGAGATATTGCATGAATAAAAAGACGGACTTGACTTGTGTGATGTGGACGTGACAGCTGATGGGTCTGTTTGCACATGCATGAACACAACAAATGCTTTGAAGGAGGTAAATATACTGCGAATGGAAATGTGGAGGCCTTAATGATAAAGTCTGAGCAGTGGTGTACACAAGTGCATCTATATGGAAACCAGCAGGTTTGCGTTAGCTTCAGTTGACACAGAAGGACACTCACACACACGCACACACACACACACACAGATAATGCCCTGTCCATGCTAATCAGATGGGTCATTAACATAATAGAGGGTGTGGTGTCAATTGGACTAATGTATGCTGACTTCTCCTCTGGTCACCTTGTCACCTTGCTGACACAAGGTGTCCAGGAAGGTTAGGGGTCTCTGTGTGTGTGAGCATGAGAGAGAGAGAGAGAGAGAGAAGAACAGAGATGATTTAAAGGAAAGGCAATGTCAACCAAATCGTAATTTTTCACCACCTAAATGCTTATTTGTTCTCTTAAGGGGGAGAAAAAGTCGGAGTGACAAATAAAAAAGAGAAAGTGAGCGGCTCTACCACTCTGGGCTCAGGTGTTTTCCTCTCCTTTCATTCCTGTGACATTTACTTCCCAGCTGGTGTTTGCATGCAGTTGTTGGGGCAGCTGTGTGTGTATGTGTGTGTGTGTGTGTGTGTGTGTGTGTGTGTGTGTGTGTGTGTGTGCGTGCGTGCCTGTGTTTCAGTGTATCTATGTGTGGTTGAAAGTTAGTATGCAGGTGTGTGGGCACAAGTTTTTCCTAGCACTACCCTTAGGGTGAAAGCTGTTCGAACTGCCAGCTTGTATAGGCTGTAATCACGACGCTCGACCTGCGCGAAACCGCCAGAAAACACAGACTTGACACACACACTTGAGCGCACACACTCACGGTGACACACACAGTCTGAAAGGTAGTTATGCAAACAGAGAAGCCAACAACCAATATGTATGGGCTAAATATTCACACAAACACACATTAATGTGAAGGGATTTGAGCCGCAGCATTGACGAGCCCCGGAGATTGGCAGTTTTCTGAAAAAGGCTGTCAAACTGTCTTCATCTGTGTTCTCTGCAGACACGGTGCGTGATAACACAACATGACACACACAGAACAGAACAGGAAGATACATACACAGCAGACAAGCACAGACAAAGAGGCACATTCTTCTAAAGCCAAGAGAAAAAATGTAAAACACACTGGAAGCATGTACCGTGTGAGTAAAACACGCGGTGGGATGTCTGCAAACATGTTCGCATTCAACATATTTTCCACAGGTATGAGAGACACAACTGTTAAACTCATCCTGACAACACACCTGCAAAGAGTTTTCTTTTGTTGAAACTGACCTACAATATTGCACACACACCCACACACACATACCCACCCACACGCACGCACGCACAGACAGATGGGGACCTCAGGCTTCACAGGTAGCAGCTGCATTTCAAGCAGCTAACGCTGCCAATGGCCTGCGCAAAAAGCAAAGAGTCGAGAGAAGAAAATGCTAAATCAATCTCGCTCTCTTTCTTTTACACACACACACACGCACACACACACTTCACATGTGATCCTCCCTGTTTCTTTCAGGCTGATGTTTCCCTCACAAAGCTCCCCTCAGGACCATGCAATGCCTCAGGAGCAGCACATACTCTATTCTTAACACACACACATACACACACACACACACAAAAGGTATACACGTAAAAACACACCGCTCACAGATACACAAATGCAACCATCTGTCATATTAACCCTGACGTCGACCACATTTTAAACTCGGCAGTTCGTTTGGCTCCTGGTGGAAAAAAACATCAGATTTATGAGCAAAGACGTCTCAGATCTTCTGCTCGCTTTTTTGGAAACCGCTACTTGTAGCACTGACATCAATATATCATCACAACACTAATATTTATATAATTACAGTAAAAACAAGCTTGTGACTGAGAAGATAAGCAGCTCCTGTCCGCCTACATGGGTGAAGCTTCTATTGTGACATTTTTTACTTTGAAAGATGAATAAAACTTTGTTCCAGTCCACACGGTTCACCAATATTTGATCATGTTTCTTTGTACAGACGAAACAAATAAGATGCTGATTAGTGAGCTTAAGAGGTAGGTGGATATTGTCACCTTGGACAGAGCCAGGCCAGCTGTTTCTCTTAGTCTTTATGATAAGCTAAACTAAAGAGCAGCTTCATATCTACCAAAGCAGACATGAGAGTGGTAACAGCCCTCCCCTTTAACTCTCTGCAGGAGAGAAAATAAATGTATTTCCCCGAGGTATAATCATCTTTGCTTTTGATATGACATAATGACTTTGTTATTTTTGACCAAGACAGTCAAACCTATCCCACGGTGCATTAGTCAAAAGGGGGTAAACCGTGGATGGGGTGTCAATCAATGAAAGCACATTTGGCACTTGATTTGTGATCCAATAACAAATAAAACCTGTTGGTTGAGGTTTTGTGTGGATTCGACATGAACGGCACCTCCATCTGACAGCGCTGCGATTTTTCTGAAGTTAACTGCAAACGGCCTCGCTTACCGCCACGCCGTGATCTGCATTTACATTCAGCACGAGTTTTCAGCGCAGCAGATGGTCGGCGTGTTATGTGTGCAGCATATGAACTGTTGATTGCAACATTTGCATGAATTATTTGACTTCTCGTCCTGCCTGAAAAACAGTTTTTTTATTCCGAGACACAATCTGCTGCACTATAATTCTTCTTGGCAGTGGAAACAACAAAGGGGGAAAAAACATCAAAGCCCAAAGAAACATATAGAAATGTGTAGACTAATACAGTACAGACAGAAAAAAGAAAGAACTGCTGATTTCTGCTGCTGTAGCTTGTTGCTTCTGTCATTTTTCTCAATTTATTGCAAAAGGCCAAGGCCGCCTAACAAAGAACTGTGCTACTGAGCAAGATGAAAACACTGCAAGCACTGTGTGTGTGTTTACTGGCATGCATCTCTGTGTCATACATGTGTTGTGTGTACAGCTTGTGGATGTTAGCTCATTTGTGTGTGTGTACTCCTGTGTGTGTGCGTGTTTGCGTGGGTTTCTTTGCTGCTGGTTTAAAAGACCTGAAAGATTAAAAAAAAAGAAAAAAACTCAGAGAACTAGTATGTGGATGGTACAAAGTGTCAAATACCCACAAAAGAGGGGGAGAACTTGAGTGGGAGGTGAGTGTGTGTGCCGACAAGTCCTGGTGGTGTGGTGTAAGCTGAGGCGCAGGGAGGGAAGGAGGATGAAGGGAAGAGGAGGAGGTGGAGGAGGAGTGCGAGGCGGATAGGTGGGGCAGGTGAAGCCATCCAACATCAAACAGAGGGGATTTTTGTCTCTCTGTGGTCCTGCCTACTGAGCAGCTAACCACGGCAGAAATTCAAGGCTGCGCTCGGTTTAGCTGCTGAGCGGCGAAGCTCAGGGGTCCCGCGCGTTCGTGCGTGCGTACGTTCGCCGCGGTGCTGCAGGAGAACAGGTTAGAGCTGAAGAGCAGAGGAGCTGTGTCGGAAGTTTTGTTTGGAGGCGCAACACACTCTCAAAGTTTGGGGCAGGGGAGGAGACGAGAAATTCAGTAGAAAGAAAGTTAGAAGGAGATGAGAGAAGGAGAGAGTCGTGAGGGGAGATAAAAGACGAGAGAAGAAGAACGCAGAGGTGAAGGAACGAGGAAGAAGAGCGAGTTGAAAGAGGAGGGAAGGTGATGAACTAAGAGCCGATGAAAGGAGAGGAAAAAGGGGGGGACAGATGAAAGAAGGGAGCTGAAAGAAGAACAGATATGAGAGGAGAGCAGAAGAGCGGCGGAGATGAAGTGAATAGTAATCACGGCTTTAACGCTGCCAAGGTTAGGTCTGCCATTCCCACGCTGGCTGCCCAACACACGCAGCCCTCGTCCTGTAAAGTGGATAAATGCCTCCGCCAAACAGTAAAATTTTACGAGGTGCACGAGTGTAAAGATGGACGATAACGAGCTGCAACCCCCCCGACGAGCACCCTGTTCGTCTCCGCCGTGTTATGTAGATAAAATGACTGAAGCGCTTTGACCGTCTCCGTGGACGACGGACGTGCTCTCCCGCAGTTTTTCCTCTCTAGGCTGACGTCTTTCAACCCGTTCAAACCCTCCGTCTCACTGATTCTCTCGACCCACCTGTTTCTTTTTTCTTCTTTTCGCTCCATCTCCAAACGCGAGTTCGAGATGAAGAAGGGACCCGCGCTGATATTTTTTTAATCTTGGAATTGATTCGGGGGAGGCTCGTATTTACTCTGATCTGACAAAGCGGCGAGAAGCTGCCCTTCTGGGAACCTCCGCTGAATGGCCTCATAACAAACAGACTTAACTCCATGTTTAATGAGAATCAGACGTCCGATCAAAAGTGCAAAACCTGTCGTGTTTCATCGGCGGAGAGGCCTATTTGAGTACATCGACACTTCTGAGTGTGTCACTGCACCTTAGTTCAGTTTGCTTGTTGTAAGTCAAAGATGCTTTCAGGGGGTTTGTAATCTGGTGTCACGTCATCTAGTAGAAACACCTACCAAGTCCTTTTGGCTCACTGCAGTTAAACACTTGATATCAATATTTTTAAGGGTAAATTGGATAAAATGACTTGGTATTCATGAGAAATTTAGCTTGGTTGTTTTGGTTTTATGGACGGTTTAGATTCCCTCTCATTGACCTCATTTCCATCACAGACAGGCAGCTGTTTTCAGTAGAAAGCAAGAAATAAAAAAATTCTGATAAACCCAGCTTTCACTAACACCTGCTAACAGACAGAGTTTTCCATATCTTTGTCTGTTGGTTACAGAACTGACATCGGGCTAAATGGTGTATTGTTTCAGTGCCACAGTGGCAAAATGCATCAGCCGTCTGTGGTGAGTAATGTCTGGATGTGCTGTGAGATCTCTCTCTGAAGCTCCTTTGTAATCTCTTGGTAAAGACGGATCTGAGTGTGCAAAAGTGTCTTTTCTTTTTGTTTTGCTCTGAAGAGGTGAGGACTAAAACAGTTTATCATCGACTTCACAGCGCAGACAAAGGGTCCGCTGCCGCTTCTGTCTTCTGGTTTCTGTCAAGTTCCGGTTTCACATCATTTTTTCCCCCCCATCACTCTGCTGAGAGATGAGTGCAAACGTGGACCCGCTGTGGCAGGAGGATGCAATTTTCAGCAAAACCGGCTCATTTTCCTCCATGTTTGCTCACCGGGTACCATGTATGCACACCAGCAGGGAGGTCAGTAAATGAATGATGCTGCCTGGGATACACAGACTTCAGCCAACTTTGTGTCCACACAACAGAGATGAGATGAGAAGTTGTGCCAGGCCTTCTTGATTAATTAATTATGGAGATCAAATCAGGTTCGAGTGTGCGGCTGCCTGTGTGTGTTTGTTTGAACATGGGAGGCAAACTCAACTTGTCTGTAATGATTTGCTCAAATTGCGCAACGGATGATTTCAATGATGTTGCTTTGGATTCCAGCAGGGACCCCCGACCTTTTGCACAACTCATTGCCCTTTTAGTAGGCTGTTGCTGCTCTCTGGATAATAAGACAACAAGGCAACTGAGAACCAAGATGTGGGGACGTATTATTTTGTTATTAAACGACATCAACCGTGGAGAGAGATACAGGTGGATGCGCCGCCAGCCACAATCGAATTCATTTCAACAGCCGGTGCTGCTACCTGTTCATTCTGCCTTCATTTTCTGACACCAGACGCACCAGTTAAAACATTTAGACATAAAATCTCAAACACTGGTTACCAGGACGAAAATCTTTGCTGCAAATAACACCACTTTTCATGTGTGGCGATCTGTATTTCAAACTGTCACCCCTCCACCTGCCATCTTCGCGGCCCAGTTTGGACTCTGATGTCCTGGAAGGGGCGAGGAAGAAACCCTGCAGATCCCTTAAGTGTTACAAAGAGCTGACCTGCCTCTGTGCTCCTCACCTCCATCTGGCTCTCTCAGCTGCCTCTCCTCTCTCCTCCTCCACCTTCTCTCCCTGCTGTTCGCCTGCTCTTTGGCGCTCTCGCCATCTTTGCCATCTGCCACATACGGCGTACTGCGTGTGTGCATGCATGTCTGCGCCACTCCCCGCTATTATTTATACGGGCTTTGCATGTAATATTAATTTAGAAGCGTGAATCTGTTGTGTGCTTGCGCCTTTAGGCATGTATGCATACCATAGGACAACAAATGAAGTCGTGTTTTGCCCTCATTCTGTCATTTTCTCTCTCCCACTCTCTCTTACACACTCACACAAACACATCACTTTAAATGCATAGTAAAACAACAAGAGCATGGACCTCGATGGGCAGGAATGTTAATGGGAATAGCCGCGGAATGACACCCACACTCCACAAGCACACGTCTTCGCCGGTTTTCATCGCCTTTGCTCGGCAGCCATCATGATTGGTGGTCACTCGAGGCGACCACAGCGCAAACACACCTTTCTTCTCCCTCACACACAACACAGGGCCCTCGAGAGAGATGCAGATCCTCAGACTCAGGCGTAACTCTGCAGAGGCGTCCTGATTACAGCAGAGGGGGCGAGCGGGAGGGAGGGAGGGAGGGAAGGAGAGGGGGATTCATAAAGCGCTCCATAACTTTTGGTTATTTCATAGGCAGCCTTGGGTGAATGGATTATTCATGGGTGGGGAAAGAGGGAGCAGGGCAGGCTCATGTAGAGAAGGAAAGAAAGTAAGAAAGAAAGTAAGAAAGAAAGAAAGAAAGAAAGAAAGAAAGAAAGAAAGAAAGAAAGAAGGTTGAGGGATGTATAAAAAAAGTGACAGAGCTGAGAGGCGATAATCATTACACCCTTGATGATTACGCCGCTTCAGCCCACAATCAGTCAAGCAAACACTCACATACACACCTGAATAAACATGATCTACTTTACATGGGGCAGATCCATCAAACACACACAGACACGGAAACACACAGGTGCACCTGCATAAACATGACGCAGCTAAAACAGCTCGTGCATCCGCTCGCATCCCGCTGAACACACACGTATCCACTTAACTTGAATCAGGCCGCACTCACACTCATCTGTATTCTGCAGATTATGTGGATGTTGCAGTCGAGAGTGGGCCTTTTTTTTTTCTTTGGGTTGAGTACACAGCCGTGGTTTGAAGTGTGTGTTGTGTACAGGCCGATGGATGGTACAATGCCGATAAGCAAACGCCAAGTGCTCGCACGCTCACGCTCACACCCTCGACTCCGGTCGGCGAGGACCCCGAGAGCTTCACTCCCCGAGAGCTTCACTCCCCGACTGTATCATCCACACTCAAAGACACAGCGTGAAATGCACCACACACACGCGCCCTTGTAAAAGAACACACTGGTAATGAAGTCAACACCCACACACCGACGAGAAGAGTCAAGCAGCGAGGCGAAAACACATAACCAGCGACATAAACATAAAATGGCGTAAATAATAAGGAAAATAAAACTATACAAGAACATCTCTTCACGCTGCTGCTCATCCTAAAAATCCCCTTCCCGAGTTCAAGATCTAAATCGGCATCCGTACACAAACACACACACACACAGACACACACACACACACACACAAACACACCAGACAGATTGAAGTAAATAACATAGGGCAGCAACAGTAATAATCTCAGTGTCGCCATGAGTGCGAAACACGAGCAGAATGCCAATGACCTAAAGGTACGGCTGGAGTGAGACGAGATAGAGACAGACAGACAGACACACACACACACACACATACATACAAATACATCCATGTACTCTGACAGACGTGGACCAGCCCATACAGAAATGAAATAAAACAGAGAAAGACAGACGTATAGTCACACACACATCCACAAACACACACACACACATCTCTCTCTCTCTCTCTCTCTCTCACTCACACACGTAAACACAAAAAGGTCAGTGGTGTAATTCTTTGCTGACAGAGTCAGTGCGACTGTTCTGATCGCTGTAGACAGAGGCAAGCTGACCACTTGTAATTTGTAGTGACCTTTACAGCTCCGGCTAACCCAATGAAGAGCCTGTAGGCTGGCATCTGCTCTCACTAATATGTGTGTGTGTGTGTGTGTGTGTGTTGAACATATGAGGTCTCAACAGCCTATAAGCTGGTGGCAACAAATAATAATAATAATAATAAAACAAACAAACAAAAAAAGTTGCAGAAGTTCCTGGAATGAACTGCACAGCGCGACTGACAGAGTTACACTCGGGTTCATTTCCTGGCGCCGATCGATTACAGGAGCAAGGCGCCAGCTTTGCCGGGGTTAAAGGTTTCATTTCCACTCGGGTCAGCCCTGATTGAAAAACTGTTTACTCAAGATGCCGCAAGGCGCTGTGGGTAACTGGCCTACACCGAGGCCTCGACTTTCAGCACTCGCGTCCTTCTCCCTCCTCTTTGGATGACTGTTTAGATCTATTTCAGGATTTAAGCAGATCCGACGTGGATATAAAGTGACTGACACACACAGCGAGAAGCGTCCTTTTGTTTCTGCGGCTGCGAGCACCTGTTTGACTCTCTGACACAGTTTGGTGACGCCGTGTGTGCCTTTATCCGTTGACGTTCTGACGGTGTGAGAGTAGCAGAGCTGACTTAAGTCGGGTCTCAGGTCTTTGGAGGTGAATCACACACCCGCATGCCTCACATTATGCTGACACCTGTAGCACACGCCGACACACAGACTGAAGATTATCAAGGTCAAGGACGCACAAATCCAGAGAGCAAATGTAAGAAAAGTACCACCATAGAAAGAAATGGGTGATGGGTGAGCCTACTGACAGACCTACACAGCACCCGAGAGGAGCCGGATAAAAGAGTACAAGGGATGAAAAGGATGAAAGGAGCGATAGTGGGATGAATAGAGGTGTAGAAGGCTGAAATGTAAGAGTCCTGGATGATAGCAGGGAGGAGGATGAGAGAGGACAAAAACGAACAAACCAGGTCAGGCTCAACATGTGATTCGACAAGTAAAATTGGTAAAATTATTATTTTCTCCCCAAAACTTCATCAGCTGTCTCGTGTTTTATTCCTGCTGCAGTTCCCTGTCCATCATGCATCACTGCAGTGGGAACTAAGACAGGATTTATTTATACTTTCTCATGTCTTTTTTTTTTTTGCATTTCATTATGTACATTTTTTTTCCTGATTGCTTTTTATTTGTTCACTGATTGAATCCATTTTTAGTTAAAATTTGGCTGCATTATTTTCTAAAATGGTTTTCAATTACACATATATAATTCATCTTTTCTTTTTTGTGACGGTTTTGTTACCTGTGAAAATAAATTTGGGCTGGCTGTGCATCATCCATTGCGGGTCTGTCGGTATGATCCCGGCTCCTCAGCACCCACACGTCAAAGTGTCCTTGAGCAAAACACTGAATGTCGAACGACTCCTGATGTGTGTATGTGGGAGGAGTCCTTTTAACCTGCCTAATGAATGTGATGTAATATCAATTATGCACTTCCTAGATTTACTCATTATCCTGGCAGCACCTTCAAAGTCTGATTAGTTAAGGACATTTGCAAACATCTTGTCTCATGTTATCAGGTGTGACTGTGACTGGATGTTTTAGCTGGTTATGTTGAAGAGAACGAACACACTCTTAATTTGTACAACGTGAGAACTGGCACTTTTCGAGGCTGTGAAAAACTAGTGAGACGACATCAAAAAATATCACTGCTGAAAGCGGATTAGAAAAATAAAACAGGCCTGAATGAGGTCTGAGTGTGAAAATTATTATGCAAATTGAGCATCTCCTCCTGTCATAAAAACATCTGATGAGGTTTCGGGTCACCGGTCAAGTGCTTTTACTGCTTCTATGAGAATTTTTCATGCAAGGGCTTGACTTTGCAGAGACTGTGCTGCTTAATTGCAAATGACATGAATTCTTCATGTTGCTTTTCATGAGCTTCTGTGGATGTCCATTTTGAAAAAAATGACACTTGCGGAAATTCGATATTTGAGAAACACTGACGATTGTATCCTCAAGGTTATCACCATTTTGTAAGCATGGGTTCGCACAAAGACTCCAACCCTTAAAAGCAGCCAATGTGATTCATATTCATGCCATCAATCACTTCTTGAATGAGGCCATCTCCTTTGAAATGCACTGTTTCACTCCTGAATAAAAAGGTCTAAGCATGATTCAGTTTTAAAAACATAACCCTGGGAGTGT
>JAVQJZ010093198.1:0-10352 GCA_036025355.1 Leiopotherapon unicolor
AAAGTGTTGACAAAGCCTATAAGTAATCTAGCCAGATCAAATCTCATACCCTGGTAGTGGGAACTGTAATACTGATCGCTGCTTACTACAGCATCTGATGAGTTGAGTTTAATACCACATTTGGTGACATGACAAGCCTGATTTTTAAAATCATCTCATCAGAGCCAGTGATGTCAAAAAACACAAACAAACAAAAACAATCAGAATCAGGATCAGTTGTACTGTAACATGCCGTGAATGCTTAGATGTGTGCGGCATTTAGTGCTGAAAGTGATTCAAACTCTGATTTGCTATCAAAGCTTTGGCAGATCAGGTGAAAGGTGAGGGATGGTCTGTGGATCACAAATATATGGACCAGTGTCATCAGGACGTCTTTAGAGCTCACAGACCGTGTCAGCCGCTGTGTATCGGTAGGCGTCCCCTCACATATTCTTTGTACTTTGTTTTATAGGAGGCAGGGGGAGCGTCCTTTCTCCTCAGAGACGGCGTTACGCTGCTCAGTCATTTGTCTTGACAGCCCAGCCAGGCTCTCTCCATACGCTGTATCAACTGTCCAGGGGCAGAGTCTCAATCTCAGCAGAATCTCTCTCCTCCCTTGTAGGAAGCGAGCAGAGCAGGGAATCACAGGCAATCAGTTGTGAGGAGCCGAGTCTCAGAACTAATGTGTTACTGTGTACCGTATTTAGATTGGGAGGCGAGGTGGAGGGGAGAAGGGTATACTATATTCCTGGCTGTCGGTCAAAAAAATAAAAAAGCTCCTGAAGTCTGAGCCCCCGTCGGCCAGGTAACCCAAAACCTGGAGTGGGGAGTCAGCGTGGGATATGGGGAGAGGAACAATGTGGCTCTTTGTGCGAGCCGGGCAGAGAAAACAAACCGTTTCCCCTGGAAAGAGATCATGTTCAGGCTCCATCTGAGAAGACCACACAAGGCTGATCAGAGCCCCGTCTGCTGTGTAGAGCGAAGAGGAGGAGGAGGAGGAGCGCATCTGGGCAGCCACACTAACTTGTACATACGCGCGCACACACACACACACACACACACTTTAGGGCAGACAGGGAGAAGATCTGAGATGCTCACTGAACACAACATAACACACAAGCCAGCAATACTCTTTGGTCCAAGACTAAATGTGTGTCTGTGTTTTGTTCTCTCCTCCCAAATCCCTGCTCAACATTGCATTGACTTGTGATAATATCACAATCTGGACTGCTTCCTGGGGGTTGGCACCCTGCTGCTGGTCTACAGGCATGGTGGCACTCTGGTGGGCTGACAGGCTGAGGGACTGGCTGGAGGGTGTTAGCACTGGCGTTGTCCACAAGAGGGAGTGGCACTGAATCTGGCACCGCCGTACAGTGTTAAACAGGGAGTCTGTTCATTAGGTGGAAAGAGAGAAAGTGAAAAAAGAAAAAAAACTGAAAGAAGGAGAAAGAGTTGTGAGTTGTTATTATATATTCTGAGTTGACTCTGTGTAATTTCCATTACTAGCATATCTTATATCAATGCCTGCTGCTCTGGACACTCATTCCTTAATCCGCCCTTTCTACATAAACACTGAGAATGAGGCTTTTAGTCATGTCAACACTCAGATAACTGTCGCACAGGGCACAATCAAACCAAGAACATCTGGCCCCCTTTCTCTCTCATAGCGGCTTTCATTCAAACACACGTATTAAACGTAAACAGGCGTGCACACAACTCTCATGTAAGGGCCAAACCAGGGTTCTGTACTCCCTCTGTCCCATCGCGTTTTAGTTTCAAACGCTCAGCGAATACCCATGTGGTGGGATCAGATTACACGGGGCTATAAAATATCCCAAATAAAGGCAAGGAAAACTGAGATGAAAAAACTGGCTGTTTCCTGAGGTGAAATCCTACAGCTGGCTGCTGATTCTGTCTTTTTTTTTTTAATTGAAAAAAAAAAGACTTTTAGCAGCGGAGACAATAGAACAGGACAGCAGTGTTCTGCTCAGAGCACAGAGGTGGCGAGCTAAAGTCATTCGCATACAGCAGCCAGCTCCCATTACACACAACTCGGGGCCATAAATCCGTCTGCACGACACAAGCAGCATGCTGTGATTTCATATGTATTGGTTACTAAGGGGACGCACAAAACCACAACAAAAGACAAAGCGTTAAGTGGGAACTCATTTAGTGGAAGGGTATCTTTTGACATATACACAAAACATCTGGGGTTTAAGATAAAAATTCACGTTGTGCTTCCTCTGTCAACAGCTGTCATTCTTAAATATAATTATTAAACCTTGGGAAGGGAAAGGGGAGATAAAAGCTGGGCAGTTGAAATCTGAACCACCCCTATAATATCAGCAGATTAATCTTAGGACACACAGTAAAATGGTAATATGATCTGGTTATGGCAAGGTACCAGTGGGTGAGGGCAACGGGTGGTGTTACTACCAATCAGGGAAATGAAATCAATAGGCCCTTTGATTGGTCCAAAGTAAGGAGGGATTTTTTGCCGCACTCTAACAACAACATCTGGTTGGCAGGGGACAGCAGTGGTGAGTGAGGAGAAGGAAAAAGGACTGAAAGGGGAGAGGGCTCAAATCATACATGGGAGAGGGAGAGAGAGAGAGGGGGAGACGAGCCGAAGCCAGGACAGGGTGTCCGTTCTGACATGCGTAATCGGACCACTGTGGTTCTGCCCTGCGTTTCCTGGTGAAGGCCCAGAGCTCTGTCACAGCTGAGGGCTGGCTCTCATATTCACAGCGCCTCGTAGTCTGCCTGACAATCACTTCTGTCTTTGCAGTGACCTCAGAAACAAAGTCCACAGCGTCTCGCAGCTCATGCTGCAAGAAGCTGCAAGACTTTGACTCTGGGGTCAGTCTCACTTGATCTGGCTCTGTATGTGGGTGTCAGGTTGGGCAGACCATCCCGTAGCGTCAAGGTCATGGTTTTGATTTAGCAGTGGCCATCTGTCCTTGTCAAGACAATCAACATACAACCTTCTGAGGCTCTGCAAACCGCTCTGGATAAGAGCTTTAACTAATTGGTTAAAATGTAGAAAATCTCTCCTTCAGTCTTACAGAGACATTCACCCACACATCTTGGCAGGACTGCACCTACAAAACAGGCTGCCATGCAAACAAAGTGCTGCGACTGTCAGGTTGTGGTGAAGTGATCGCCTTTCAAAGTGACTCTCACTGCCTGTGCCCTCCACCTCCTTTCACTGTTGTAACCTTAGAGCCCAGAGGAGTGCCAGGTTACTGGGATTCTCTCTCTTTGGCGCCATGCTGTTTAGTGACCACGCGCATACTGTGAGGCCTGTGATTAAGCTCGGCCCATGCATGTGTGAATGTGTGTGCACGCACATTTTCCAGTCCCTAGTCAAATGGCCTTTCAAAATAATTGCTGGTTTTTAATTTAACCAGCAGAGAAGGCCACATGGGTGGGTTTGCCACAGAGAACAACAGACCAATGTGATGGGATTTAGAAAGCTGGTATAAATTTACATGACAATCTCTGAAATGCTCTGTTGCAGTAAATACCACCCATGGGATGCCTGTGCTGTGACCTACAGTATGTGAATCGGTAAAATATAGTATTGTATGGTAGTTCTCTCCTTTTTTTCAATGTGCAACCCAGTGATATCAGATATAACAGCCAGTGAAAGCAATGCTATCTATACTTTGCCTCGCCTTGTAACAGAATCTCTCACCTCCATCCTCTACTTATTCTGATCACGGATTCGTAGGCACCGCCTCTTCAGAGCTGGCTCCGTGTCTCCAGCGCTGGCCATATTAGCAGGGCTCCGCAGGCTACCCTTGTCCCTGAGTTTGGGCAAGAGCAGTGGGGTGGTGGTCCCGCCTGTCTTTGGCGCTGTGGGCAGGGCATAGGCGTGGTCCTCATCAGGAACATGGGGGTCTTCTCCTACTTCCCCAACGACTCCTAAGGGCTCTTCCAACTGAATGACTGGACCCTCAGCCCGCACTGGGCCAACAACAGAGCACTTGTTCTCTTTGATGGCCTCCAGCTCACTAAGTGCAGGGTCGGGAGTCGGTGCTAGTACTCTCTGGGGTAGACAGGAGTCCGGACTGGCGGGTGTGGATGAGGAGGACATCCCGTTTGGACTGTGGTCCTGAGATGTCAGAGCAGAGGACGTGGCTTCATGTGGATGGCTGCTCCCTGTGGGGCTGGGTGGGGTGTGTGAAGGGGTGTGGGAGTCCTGGTGATGATAGACAGTGTCGTGTGAAGGGGACTGTGATAGAGGAGGTGTGGGTCTGATGATGTCGAGGAGCCCTGATCTCGTACTCTGCCCTGTTCCTGACTCCCCCAGCCCCGGGGAGTCCACCACTCCATTGGCACTGGGCATCAGTTTGACTTGGGTCCTCTGAAGAACCCTTTGGATGACCTGTCGCTCTGACTGCTGCTGCTTATAGTCTTTCAGCCCCTCCAACTCTGGGGCTGAGCAGGGGGATTCGTTGTACTGTGCTCTTGGGGAGGATGCTCCACTGTGGGGCGTGGATGCTGGCGATGGGAATGACCTCTCTGATTTAACCCAATCTGCGTCCCTCGTGTTAGGATCACTTGGAGAGGGGAGACTTTGGGTCAAGGTTCCACTTAATTTGTTGGCCACCAATCTGCTGTCTCCCTCAGCTTTCCCTGGAGATTGTGGCCTGGTAGCCCTGGATCTACCCCTGTCTATCCCCTCTGGCACAAGCTGGATAACACCACTGTGACTTGGAGTTTCTGAAGTTGCCTTAGAAGGGACTGGAATGGGAATAGGAATGGGTATGGGGACAGGTAAAGGAACAATGATGGGATAAGGCACCAGGACAGTAGGCTGGGGCAGAAGAGGGCTAAAGGAAGGAATACCAAAGTTCATTAAGGGAGGCATTGGGACAGGACCTCTTGGCATCATATTTAGGGGAGGGGAGTGCAAGCCGGGGAAGTAGGCTCCTGGGAAGGGATGCATCAGTCCAGGGGGATTCATGGAAGAGGAGGTTGGGGGCTGCAGGTGAGGAGAGTGAGGAGGTCTGTGGATGGGGCTGGAAGGGGGGCCTGGGTGTCTTGGGGGGTTGGCAAGGGGGCTTTTAAGGCCCTGAGCATGAAGAGGAGGTCTGATAAAGGGCATGTGGATTTGAGGTACTGGCTGGTGTTCCAGTGGGGGGCGAGGAGGAGGTGGAGGGTGAAGGGGAGCAGGGTGGTGTGACACCTCCACAGTAGAGGCATGTGGAGGAGGTTGGATGGGCCTCTCCAGACTCCTCAGCCCGGAGACAGGAATCTTGGTGTTAGAAGAGGATGCCTCTGAAGGGGAGAGGGAAGTGGACTCTGCTGGGGCATGGACTGGTGTGGGCCCTTTAGGGGAAAGGTTCCTGTGGCGGGCGTCTCCTGCACTGCTGCTGCTGTTCCAAGACTCAGGTGTGAGCAGCTTTTGCCCACCCATGCTGCTGGTGTCTGACCTCCCCTCCTGGGTGCCTCTGCTTGGGCTGGAGCTGGTGAGAGCTGCACGGGCCTCTCGGTAGAAAACATCCATCTTGTACTGATTCAGACACTTGGTGCTGCAAAACTGGAGCCGTTCCTCACCGGATCCAAAGTCCAGGTACTCTTTAGTGTGACGGACATGCTTGCACCAATCACATACCTGTGGCACAGGGGAGAGAGACTGTGGGGGGTCATTGAAGTGATGGAGCAGAAAACCTGAAAACCTGAAGATAAATATACTATAATGGGAGATACTGGCTTTATCCTGACCCCTTTTGGTAAGAAAAGGCAACATGCATATGTGTTTTAATCTTGTAAATGATTACTGATGATTACTTTACATTGGAACAAAAGATAACGCATTGATAGTGTCCTCTTACTCTGACATTGCTGTTTATTTTCAACACCAGCCTGGGCGACTCCTCTGTATGGGGGTGCTGTGGGGATCTCTCACCATGGAGGTCTTCATCTCTGGCCTGACAGGGAAAAACCACAGTGTGACGCACATGATACATGAACCACTGTGATGCAGTTTATCAGACCTCAGTTCACCCTGCTTTTGATTCATTCTCTCTTTCACTGATAATGTCGATGAGAGTTGCTTTAAATCAAAATGCAATACTTGATTCATTCTGTGGTCAAAGTTGAGCACGTCTCCTGACAGGTGCAAAGGATAGCCTCAAATGAATTGCCTTGTCATCAAGGTTAGAAGCTGTATGAACTTCATACATGGCATCAAAACCTAAAGGTCAGCACAACAAAGGGAAATCACTGTGCTGTGAAACAGATACGATTCCACAACTGTATAGGGAGATAATGCAGGTGATGTATTGTCATATTATTATTGGCCTTGCCAGTATTAATATAGGAAATTCCTCTTTATTTATGAAAGCTGATCTGCTGTGGATCTGAGTGCTCCCCCATCTCTGTGACCCATCGAGTCGTGTTGAGTTACGAAATATGAGGCAGCTGAAGGTAAGGTATGCACTGAAAGTGGACACCTCGCCCCAGGCCTCCTGGCTTTCCTCTCAGACAAGCAGCGACAAGCCAACGGCAGTGCTTTCCTCCCCGCCTCCGAAAAACTAGAGGGCTTGTTGCGCGAGTCTGCTCGGCCCTCCTTTTTGTCTCCGTTGTCGTGTGAATAAACCTACCACAGTATGAACAACAGTGAGGGTGAAAGGCGATACAGCTGCTTGTCACACTGCACCTCTAAAGAGGCTATATCCATGTCATAATGGAAGGTGAAAAATCACAGCAATGTGCATCAGAGCGGCCCTTCATAGTTACAGCTTTCCTGTCCTCCAGACCAAAGGCACTTAATGGCCGTTCCCTCCACCATTAACACGAAACTGATACTAAGTGTCCTCTACAAACTTTGACCTCCCTCCCACCATTCCTATACCAGCCCCTTCGTAATAACCAGAAAGTGTGGTCTAAGAGATCCTCCCCCTTTTTAAATTCCTGTAAATTAATCCATCAGTTATGACCTCACAAGGTCAGGAGGATCTGTTTGTGAAGGTCTGGTTACCTGCAAGAAACCACTTGATGCCTGCTGTGTGCAGAGAGTACCACAGCTGGCACAAAGTCTGTTCATATACAATACATAACATAACATATTTGAAAATCTAAAAATAAATCTACACATGATCCATCACCATATAGATATTAGGATTTCCAACATCACACAAACAAGCGACAAGCCACAACTAAAGGTTTATGGCACCAACAGTAATACTAATATGTGTTGTTACACTTCTCCTTTGCCACTAACCTTATTGCGTTTGAAGTAGGCTCGTCTGCAGGCAGCAAAACACTTCTCGCTGCAGAAGCTCTTGAGCTCTGAACCCATACATAGAGAGTAGCGTTTGACCCCTTCCTTCTGGCACCAAACACACACGATCTGCACGTTCTGTACATCTTCCACTGTGGAGGAGGGGAGCAGAAAAAGTTTGCAATTTGCAAGGGTGCTGCTACCCAGAGGTGTGTACAGCTGTCGGATTCAGATCTTTTTATGATGATATTGTGGAAAGTGGGTGGTGGAGCATTTCAGCAGTTGTGTTATAAGGCTAAAGTTAAGTGCTTTTCAATGGATTATCTGTGTAACTATTTAATCTCAGCAAAACCGAAGACACACGAGAGCTGTGCCATTTTTTGAATAGGAACTGATCCTTTAGCCAATTATCTGATCAAGTAAATGTTAGTCATACTGTCACTGTGAATAATAGGATCTTGGCCCACAGCTGGATGGGCTCCAAAACAACCAGTGAGTTGTAGAGTTTAAGGGAGCCCAGAGAACCTGCTGCACCCCTGTTACTTCTAATTATCTGCACCACTGCTCCATGTACTTGCACTGCAGTCCATAAATATGTGGACTCACTCTGCGGATGCATTCTGAATGGTTTAGACTCCAGCACACTGAGGTGACGCAATGGTTCAAGAGTTGACTTTCCTCTTAAGGTAACAGGTTTTGCATTGATATTGAGTACAGTATAAGACATTTAGCTCGTTTTGGGCTGCATTTACAGTGTATTTACAGTAAAACATTTGGCAATGGCAGGGTCATGATTTTCCCAATATTAAATCTGATAACAGTCTAAAATTAAAGTGGAAACTCACCACATCAGTCTTCTAATCTTTGTTAAATATTCAAATGAGAAAGATGTGTACAGAGTCAAAATAACAGAAAACAAATTCCTGTTTAAATACTGATAGGCTGTATAGTGTATTAAGGTAAGACCAAAGAGCAACAATTTGACATTGTTAGAGTATTGATGAGTTTTTCCTGCCTTTTTTTACACAGAATGTTTCTGCACTAAATACAGTAATACAATATTTAACAGTAAGATGGTGCGAAGTAACTGGATGCAAGAGAAATTACATGTAATTGCAAAATCCTGTTTAGACAGTTCTATGAATTCTCAGCCACCATGAGGAAATTGCTGAACACACATATTTGCTCTGTTCACATTGCCAATCCTGCACTCTGGCTTCTTACTTGTAAACACAAAATTATTATGATGCATAAATCTGGGGGCGGCCGCTACCTGCTGATGGCTTTATGAGGGGAACAATGACAGGGGCACTCTTGTGCTCCTTGGGGGTGGTCAGAGATGAGCTTGTCGAGGAAGAGGAGGGCGAGGAGGAGGGGACACTGGAGGATTCTCTCTCTCCACTCTTCATGGCAAGGACAGAGTGACCGACTTTGGTGTCCAATTTTGGCAATGAGTTTTCTGGAAGACACAAACATAATATAATGCTGATGACTCATGTAATACAATAGCATAATTCCACAGCACGGTCGACACGATACTGTAATGATAATATACTTCGGCAGCATCCATAACAATGCCCTACACTGATTTTTAGCACAAACGTGTTGAGAAACAATAGACGTTTCTGAATGAATGAAACTTGATAAGTTGCAACTGCAGGAGAGTTTGTCTAGCAAATATGAACAGTGACTCAATGTCTGTGCTGAAAACCTGCAAAACCTGTTACTGTAAGTTCAAGAAGACTCACTGTTCCAATGGTGAACTGCCCACACCTGCCCTCACCTTTTAGCACAGACACATGCTGACGCCGTTCTCTGTAGTTTCGGATCTCGTTGGCCTCCGAGTCTCTGAGGTCCACCTTGTCGTAGCCGTACCACCCCAGCAGCTCGTTCATGGTGCTTTCTGCAAACGTCTGCATGAGAAAAAGGTGGAAAGGAGTCACTGATTAAGATTCTATGTAAAAGGATAGGGTGACTGAGCTGTGGCCTGCCTGCACATGGGAAACTGTGACCGCGCATCTTAGGGTTGTTAGTGGAACTTTTTATCCTATGTTAAACATAATCAGACCTTCCAACTCTGAATCAATGTGAGGGATTCTTTCTCAGCCCCGGCCCAGTTGGAGAAATGAATACGGGCACAGTGGAGTACAGTATGACGCTTTTTCCATGATGTATTCAAGTTGTTTACTCTTGCTAAATCTGAGACGGAAAGGTTTAAAACCTAACACCAGTGTGAAATCTATGAATCATCCTTTGTTTATCTCCTTTAATTGGAAGAAAAAAAAGAGGGAGAAAAGAAAACTGCTCTCCACATATGGGAAGTGTGGTCCCTTTTTATTTTTTTTTTTATTACGACCAGATGAAAAAAAAAATAAAAAGAAAACACAAAGGTCTCTCTCTTTATCCACCCACCTCTCTCTGTGGCTTTGGGAGAACCGGATTGGAGGAGAAACCTGATCCGGTATGGGCAGAAATCAGAGCGGGACACCCTACACCACAGCGAGGTCCCACGGTTCTCGGAAATGCCCCACTCCTCTCCCTTCGTCTCTCTCCACTGTCCACCACTCTCTCTCTCTCTCTCTCCCTCCCCAGCTTTCCCCAGTCCCTCCCCTTGTCTCTCTTCCTCTCCTTGGCCGCCCCCACACCTCCCATCTTCACCATCCACCCTCCGCCCCGGCACCTTCCAGCCCTGACACCCGACACAGAGCTGCCTCTCAGGTTTCACCCTTTTCCAAGCACAGCCAGCCTGCTGTGGTGGTGTTGTAGTGCTGTAGTACTGACTGCACATTCTTTCCCCTGCTTTCCTCACTCCGACCTCTGCTCTGCACCAGGGCCTCAAAGAAATGGATCTCTCCCTCGCTCGCTCACTTTCTGCTCTGTGTGTGTGTGTCTGGGAGAGTGTGTGGGTGAGTGCAAGCAGTGGTATCATATCCAGCTAAATATGCCTAACGATGATTAAAGTAAAGTATCCGATGTCTGGTGCTGCGCTTGGGTCTGACGTGGAGGGAGTAGGTCCGAATGTGGTGTTGAAACAGATGTATTACAGAGACACCACAGGACTGGACCTCAGCTGTGCAAGAAATCAGTTTGCCTTCCTGTCTGGGGGGGGGGGGGGGGGGGGCGGGGGGGGGGGGGGGGG
>JAVQJZ010093260.1:0-22173 GCA_036025355.1 Leiopotherapon unicolor
ACATCATTTATTAAAAACTTTTTACCATAAAACACAGTGTTAGGAGCTTAGTGTTTGAGTGACACAAATGTGGTGTTAAAGTCATATTTGTTTTCAGTGCAAGAGTAGAAAACATAAAAAAACACAGTTCTGTAGGTGGAAGTCCAGAAATGAAAAGTAACAACAAAACCTGAGCAGAACACAATACAATGCATTTTTGACATGCTCATGTTCAGAGTCCATCCAGTGCTTCTAACTTCATACTTTCAGAGGAAAGTATTTCAGTTCACAATTCAGTCAACTCTTTCGTGAAATCAAAAATAGAGGAAACAGTTCTAACGCAGTCAGATCTCGCTTTGATTCTGTCTGTGATTCCGGTCTGTGTCCAAAAGGTGACAGAAGGCCAAGGGGTTTTTTTTTAATGTCATTTTCAATACCTGATACTGCCTGTTAAAAGTCCGTCATGGCAACTAAACTGCAAACAAGAGGTTCAAGTAAAAAAGAAATGAGAAGTAAAACCAGACGAGGAGTATGAGGAGTCTACTGTGGAATGTGCACATTCGAGTCCTCATTGTGTTGAAACACACAGTCCACACCCTGCATGGAGATATTTTCTTGAAAAAAATGTTGATGAATTACAAATAAAATACTAAAATACAATTGATTTTTTTTTTTTACAGTCATTTAATAGTTGAGTCTAATTTGAAGGTTGGTAATCAGACCTTAAACGAGGAACAAGGTCATTTTGCTGCCTTGCCTTTTCATTTCTGTGTCATGACATACATATAAACATATGTATAACTAAAAACAGACCTGACGAACATATTTTTCTATTATTCATCTACTTCTTCATATTCTCCTACACCGACGTCTCTGATTGGAGCTTCATGACGAACTTGTGGCTTTTAGGGTCGATGAACTCCTCACCCAAGCTCAAGAAAGGGAGGGGCGTCACTGTGATGACCAGGGAGAAGTCGAGGCGTTTCAGGGAGAAGACCTGGCCTTGACGCAGAGCAGCGGTCACTGGCTCCTCGCTCACTAGTGTCCACTGGCGCCCACTGCTGCTGCTGTCGAGATACTGGAGGGTCGGACCTGGAGCAAGGTAGCGCTCCAGGAAGGCCTGAGACATAAACAGGAAGATAATAAATGATAATATGCAGATGATGCACCAGTTTATCTTGAAGTGACAGATAGATAAAAATACATAAAGACAAAAAAACCTAATGAATCTAAAATAAAAATCCAACTAATAAAGTGATGAGATAAGATAGATAAAATGAACTACCAAGACAATTTAAGTACAATTAATTAACAGTGTTTACTGTCCTGTAAGAAACAATGTAAAATGATGACAAATAAATGTGTAAATAAAGTAAAATAAAACTACCCTTACCTTGGGTGTCATGTTATGTGAGATGCAGAACTGCAGGTGGTTGATGATGCTCTCCATGCTGTGGTAGGACTGCTGCCTGGTGGCGCGGAGATACTTCTGCATGGCCCGTGCCATGGGGGCAAAGATGGCTTGTGCCGCCTCCCGAGGGTCCATCACTTCTCGCGGGTGTTTGGGGGACGATGTGGCCAAGTCCTCATCCTGGTGACGCTTGATGTGGGTGAAGGCTTCTTCTACTGCCACCACCAGTCTGGTATCAATATGTATCAATAATCAATATTTAAACATCAATAAATGGGGTCAAATTGCTACGTATAAAATGAAAAGGGTTTCTTGCAGTGATGAAGTGATAGAGAATGATCAACCAACTCTGCAGGTTTTGGCAACTCTCCAGAACTTTACTGCTTCTTTCAGCTTGCTGTGTTTTTAAGATATGAAACTTTACTGTTTTGGTCACTTTCACCAGTCTCATTTTCTGCAGGAAGCTGTTTTCAGCAGAAAAGCTATGACAAACCCACAGTATATTCATTCAGTTAGGTCACACTTTTACTCCAGTGACTCATGGGCATCATTTTCACTCTGTATCATTATATGTGCATGCATTTGTGTGGCTGTGCCCTCACTTGGCCTTGCGTTTGCGGACCCTCCGCTCCACTTCTGCCTCCTCATAGTAGTACTCGCTGTGGGAGTTGTCTCTTCTCCGGGCAGCGGCTGCAATCATGGTCCTGGACTGCCCTGTAGAGTTATTGGTGCTGTTCTCTGTGAACAGAAATGCTGAAATTAAAACTTGACTTTTACTTGCCAGCTGAAGCCATTCAGACCATCCTGGGCATGTCTTTTATTCAATGTATGCTTTGAGAAATGTATATGGTAAACAGTTAGCTTTCTTAGTGTTTTTTTTTTAAATACTCGTGACAGCAATTGTTGGGCTGAATGGTAAAAAGTTAGAAAAGATATACTGTAAACAAGATCACTTTACCCTCCCCCAGGTTGTAGACCTTGAAGGCAGACATCTTCTTGGAGAGGATGGACTTGGGTAGGTTGAGCAGGCCGGGGTTATAGACCGGGAAGTCACTGTAGTACTTGTCTAAAACCCACACTGCTGCACGCTGTATACTGCGTTGCACAAAGAAAGAGGAACAATAATAGTGTCTTTCTCTGTAATTGGGTTACTTAGAAACAAAGAGCCGTTATCAACACATAACACCCCTGACCACCTCATCTGTCAGCACTGAAGGAAGTGGCAAACAGCCATTCCTGTGCAACAGAAAAATGTCGACACTGAGAAAATGAGAGAAAACAACAAAGGGATACTGTGTGCAAGATAGTATTAAAAAGCACAAAACATCATAGCATGCAGGTAATGATACATTTCTTGCATATGTTTTTATTTAGAAACTGACAGTTACAGCTTTATTTTTTTCCCAGGCAATCTGAGCTAATTTTGTACAATTATTTTGCTGTAGTGCTGCCTAGAAATAGAAAAAAAGCACGATTCGCAGAACCACTCTGACATTAGTTGCTATTATGAGTCACCCAAATGTGGTTGCAACTGTACAGTGCATTCAAGAGTTTTAGTTGCTCTGACAGAGTATATTTGAACATCACTTAAATCGACATCATCCACGAAATGAGAAACCAGTGGTGACAGAGAGAGGACTGGGGTTTCCTGAGCTACAGCTTAGCTGTGGTTGGTGCATTAAAAAACAGAGGAGGGGCTTTAAATTGGTTTACTGTGGTTAAACAAACAGGGCCTTTGTGAACCGATTGTAGAAATGTGTGTCAGTTTGCCTTAAATTCATCCTGAAACAAAGCATCCTGGAGAGAAATCAAGCAGCCTTTAGCCACAGCGGTCTGCAGTGATGAGATAAAACTTGCGGTGGTGAACGCCCTGCCAAGTTTTACTGAAATCTTTTTTTGAGATGTCCTGCTAATAAACAGACAAACAGGACTCCAAAGAAGGCCTAGTGGATGGAGGGTGGTGGTGGATATGTCATTTAACTAAAAATGTCCAACACAGTGTAACAAGTGTAAAAACAGAGAAAAAAAACACTTAAACTGGCACCATAGAAATACTATAAAATGCACTAACCTGAGATAACCCACGTTGTAGAAGTGACTGGCTCCATCTGTGGTCCTCACAACCTTCAGACAGAAAGCAGGCTGCAGATGTCGGACCTCCAGCAGCACCAGGGCCAGGTACTGAATGAAGAGCAGCGCGTCCACCAGAGAGGCTGCATATCCCACAATCCCCCTGTAGTCCGTCTCCCTGGGCTCCAGCACCCGCACGCCGTAGAAGAGCCAGTATGACGCCACGAAGAGGAAGACCAAGGCCAGCAGCAGGCAGCGGAAGATGAAGAAGCGCGGCAGGGTGGCTCTGGGCGGTCGGAGGAACAGGGCCCAGGTGGAGATGAGGAGGATCAGGAGCTTGAAGGCCAGAGAAATGTAAAGACCCTCACATGGCGTGCCGCACGGTTCCAGCGAGTCCCGCCACAGGAGCTGCGGCAGGGCCAAGAAGGCCAGAGGGGTGAGCAGGGCGAAGAGCCCCAGGACGCCGCCCAACGCCGGGCCGAGGTAACGCTGACACCGGAGCGGCGAAGAATCCTCCAGGTCCTTAGAGATCCGTGTCAGGTCCTCGTTGGAGACGCTGTCCACAGAAGTGCCAGTGACCACGGTGGTGGTTTCGCCCCAGTTGTCATCCTGAAAGGAGGGCAGAGGGAAGAGCGTTGGCGAAACGTGGTAGAGAACTTTCTTAAGATTACCAGCAGAGTTTAAATGTGAACTCTGACCCTGTCGTCTCCTCTAGTGGACTCTGCGTCCAGCAGCGACACTCCGGGCGCCTGGATGGTCACAGATTTGTCTCCACGGATGCCGATATCGCGACTCTTTGAGCGATGCCTGTCTCTCCTCTCCCTGGAGGAAAAGAAAAAGAAGACAAGTCAGGGGTGGTTTATTATTCACAAAAATCAGCTATAATTATTTCAAACTTCCTGTGCTGGCAGATTATATATAATCATCTGGTCACTGATGTGATTATTTGATGAGCTATTGTGGTTAAACTCTTGTTTTAGTGCGCGAAAACAAACCACGACCAATGATTACAGTCTGTACTACGGTCATTTTGCTGTTGGTAATATTTTGCTCACCACTGGGGGGTGCCAGAGAGCATTTTCAAATAGCACACATAAGAATACCTGGTACCTTTTGTTTAAGTCCCTTTCTTTGACTGTGTTTATTAAAGTGCTGCAACTAATAATTAACAAGCAATAAATTTACAATTAATTGTCATACATAGTAAATAGTGATATATCCCTATTATAATTTCTTTCTTTCTGAGTTTCTTTCTTATTTTGTCTAACAAACAACCCAAGAAACCCAAGAAATTCAGTTTCCTTGCATACAGTATCTAGCAAACTGCACAATTGATTTTGATGGTTGATTAATTGAGGAAAAAGTCCTTTTTTTAGCAAAAGTAACACATTTCACTTGTTCCAACTTTTTAAAATGGAAAAATAGCTGGTTCTTAATCCTTTTTTTAACGATTAATCTGTTTAACTGATAATGAAAATAATGATCTGCAGTCTGGGGTCCCACCTGTGTTTGCGGGAGCTTCGGGAGTGGGACGACTTGAAGGAGTAGCCCGAGTACGTCGACTCGTTGTCCATGTCGGAGGCCGGCGGTGGGCGAGGTTTCCGGGCGCCTCCTGCCCCCGAGCCGCCGCCCTTCTCCCAGACCACGCCCAGCTGGCTCTTCCGATCGCTGATGGACTTGGAGGAGAGGGCCAGAGGGAGGCGCAGCAAGTCCACTTTACTCCTGAGGGACTCTATCTTGGAGGCCTTGGGAGGGAGGATAAATGATAGAAATGGTGGGTTTGGGAAAAAGGCGAAGACAGCGAAAGAGAGTGAGAGTGAACAGAAGGGAGGCAGGAAGAGAAATGAGGGGAGAGAGTAAAGGTGGAGGATAATTTGTCATATCGGACGGGAATAAAAGCGTCTCAGAGGGAAGCGTACCGAGCAAGAGCAGCAAAAAGAGAGACACTGTTGAAATGTTGGCGCTCGGAGGTGTGTGAAAGTGTGTGCATGTGTGTGTGTGCTGGCTGGGCCCATTCTTCTGCTTTAAGGGTTTTTTTAAAACTTGAGTGAGTTGGCCCCGAGTGTCTCAGCCAATAAAAGGACAATTACTCCACCTTCTATTCTGGGATGCAAGACTCCGGTGTGCTCGGCATGGAGGGGGGGAGGTGGAGAAACTCAAATAAGTTCTCACACATGAGCAAAAATTTTTACATGTATTGATTCATTCGAGCTGGCTCATCTCAGTTTTCGTTTTTTCCTTTTTTTTAGGGGTCCATGTGTGATTACATACTCGCCACATTCCCCAACTGTCCCCTGCAGTCTCCAAGGGCAACGGAGCTTAACTACTACAATGGGGATGAATGGGAGGCGAGGGGTGAGAAAGGACAGGAGGGGGGCGGTTTCCAAGGTAACGGGAACATCAACTCTACAGCCGCCCCCCTTCTCATTCTCCCTGACACACACACCTCTGAAGACACACACTAATCATTTACCAGGCTCCAATTCTGACCTAAATCTGATGATTTTCCTTCTTTTGTCTACGAGGCCCTGATCGGTCTCTGGCCTCCATTTTGAGATCTTCAGCCGGACAGGACGCGGCCCTTTGTGTCTGTTTGTTGTTTGTTTTCCACCAAGTAGGTACTTCCCGAAAAAAGGACAGAGAACAAGCACTCTCTCTAATCTAATCTAATCACAGATCTCCTCGCGCTCTCAATTTGCGCTGTGACCTCCTCTGTTCATCCTCCACTTTAGACAGTTTTCAGTAACGGCTTTCATGTGATCCGCACGTGGACTTCTCGGCAGGCGCAGCAGATACACGGCCGAAGATCTTCAACCTTTTCCAGAGTCCCTAAATCCTGATGCAAAGATCCCACAGTGTTTTACTTACAAACCTGGGCCTGGGCTGGTTTAAGCGTCAGGAGGAGACGTAAACAGAGAAACCCTGCAGGGAAAGCCCGATGCAGTCAGCAGAAGAAACCTGCCACCTGGGAGAAGATCTGTTTTTTTCCAGCAGGAAGACGAGCCCGAGCGTGAAGCCGAATCTCAACAACAAGGCCGACGCGCCGCAGAGACACCAAAACATTACAAATGAATGACGCAGAGAAGACAAACAAGCTCTTTCAAGAGCATTGTGGGCCGTCGTCGCATCAAGACGAGGGCTCTGCTCACTCTGTGGTTAAAAAGGGAAACCGCAGCGACCTGAGAGCCCAGATTATCTGATGGCCTGGAAAACTATCTTTGGGTCTTCGCTGCAGGAGCTGAGAGCGTCTCTGCAAAACATCAGATAACATCAGAGAGCACAGGTTGAGATGAAACCCTCAGTGCTTACTGGAAATTCAATTCATACCAACACACACACAGAAATAACACTCCTGTCTTCTTTGGAGGGGGTTAAAAACTGAAACTAACGTACATAAATGAGAACAAAGTCCATCGGGCTTCAGTGCGATCAGAAGCGTCATCTGCTCGCAGAAGCAGAAAGCGTGCAGAGCAGCCGCGCGTGCAGATTGTCTTGTTATCAGTGCGTTTCCTGCGATCGGCTCTCTACGTGGATGCAGATCACCAGAGCTGCACGCCACCGCTCACCAACAGAAGCCCCCCCCCCCCGTCTGATCCCCATCGATCGCTCCCGCTGTGCTCAATCCACCGCCCATTGATTTCCACTGGATCCCATGTTCGCCGTCATCTGGGATGTCACAGCTCCCACGTGCAGTGTGGCAAACAGCACGTCTGCGGCACAAACTGCCACCGCTCTGTAAGCCAAGTATTTGCATATAAATTGAGGAAGTTGTCCGTTTTTTAATCTTTCTTTGGAACGTTAGTGTGAGATTCGTCGCCTTTAAACAACTCAGATCACTTCTCTTTATGAAAACAGAGTCAGAGAGTGCTGACATGAGAGATTTGTCTTTTTGTTTTTCAGAGTTTGGATGAAATATCTGGCTGAGGAGTGTGTTTGTGGTGGAGCAGCCTCAGGTGGCCCCTGGGGGCCTCCAGGCCTCAGGGTGGCACTGAGCCAGCAAGGCGTGGTTGCTGCAGCCAGAAACCCGAGCCCAGACTTCTCAAGGCCTCTAAGGCACGAAAACACACACACACACACACACACACACACACACACACACACACACAGGAGGAGACGGCGCTGAAAGAGTTAATGGAGACGGAGCGCGCCGCTGGTTGGAGACAAAGCGGATCTCACACACACACACACACACACACACACACGCAGGATGGAGTGATGCTCAGAGCAACACACTGCTGAGCACAAATGAAGAGAGAGAGAGAGAGAGAGAGTGATGTGGAGGAGAAACGCGCAAAGCTCCGAGTCCATTCTGCGTAAAAGGATCAAACGCGCGGAGGAACAAAAAACAAGCAAACACACGAAGAGGATGAGCTCACACTGAGAGACCAGTTCAGCTTTAGTGAGCCGGAGATGCCAGCTCATCAGCGCGCGCACACACACACACACACACACACACACAGAGCAAATCCACAGATTCAAACATTAACTTAGAGATGTTTCGGTCAGCTGGTGTTTTCATGCACGTTCTTCTCTTCCTCTCACTCTTTCTTACCTTTCTGCCCGGGAGGAGAAGCGGCGCAGTGTTGAGCACAAAGAGCAGACCGTCTCCAAAAGACTCTCCAAAACCTCCACAGGCACTTTCTGCAGACTGCGATCATCTGATCATCTGATCATCTGGTCATCTGCAGCTGCGGCTCCTCGATCCTTCTGCTTCTTATTGTTTCTTTTTAAGTTTGATCCTTTTTTTCTTTTCTTCTTCTCTTTCTGTCTTTTGATCGTCTGGGAGGCGCATCTCAGTCTGAAGCCACACCGGAGCCCCGCTGAGCTGATCCGGCTCTGCACGACACCCAGAGCCGGATCAGAGGGAGAGAGAGAGGGAGGGAGGGAGAGAGAGAGCACGCTGCTTCCGGCTGAGGATTTCAAAATAATGGCAGCAATGTGCATATTTAAAAAAAAAACAGTTTTCATCTGCTGCAAAGATCTGCAGGTTTTCACATTTTAAAACATGTCAGACTGAAGAGACTGATTCTTTATCATCTTTGGCTTTTAATGTCTCAGGAAGGCCTTTAAATATTCAATGAAGTGGTTAAACACATTAATAATGAATGTAACAGCAGCTGAGTGGCTTCCCCCTTTTTCCACTCACTGTGAAACAGCTGAAATAGTTTTATCGTATATTTATATGAAAATAGGATTTTAACGTTTCCCGTGTGATTGGCTGTGTGTGTGTGCATGAGTGTGTGTGTGTGTGTGTGTGTGCATCTGGTGTACAAAACAAATAGAAGTGAATGAAGGCAGTCACAGCATCTGTGTAACAAATTGGAGGCAGATTTGTGAAGGAAGCTGTTCATAATTCTTAAAGATTGGCAGAAATATATTAAAGATAAAAAGACTTTTACTTTCCTGAGTGTGCAATTTTATCATATAATGTAATAAACGTTAAAAAAAATGTTGCATCAGTTACAGTCATATGTCAGTTTTGAATCTACTTACATTTATTTACATATTTTATTTGAAATGTGACTGATCGGAAAATAAAAAACTGCTGTCTTATTCCTTTTACAGACTTTGTGCTTTTATTTTTTATGCCAAGGCTGCTTCACTTCCGGTTTCTGCTACAAGTGTGATGATTTTTGTTTCACAGATCAAACTAAGTTTAAGCCTAATTTCACAATTCCTCTGTCAATTACACAAAATCCATCCAGTTACAAACAAATGTTGTTTTGTTTTCTACTTTTAACCACAAATAGAAACTAAAGTTGAAAATACTTAACTGTGTTTAAAAGATGAAGCTTATTTAAGTTCTTATGTTTAACTGTAAAATGGCATTAAATGGTGACATATTCAAAGAAACTCACAGTCCATATTCAGTCATTTTCTTTATCCAGTTTCTTTTTAATCTCACAAAACACATGAATCTGAGACATGAGCTCTTTTTTTCCTTCTGTGCAGCTAAACAATCTCACCAATTTTAAAAACAAGGGAGAAGAAAATAATTTATACATCCTTTTTTTAATCATATCTACAAAAATAAAATCAAATACGAGGACTAAGGCTTTACAGAAAAAAATTAACATATATAAAACAAGTGGGTCTGATCTCTATATTACATGAGTGAACAAGATTTGTTTTTTAAAAAAAAAGACAAAATAAAAAGACAATGAGATGATAGTTAAAGACGTGTGTATGCATACAGTAGTTTGCACCGTGCAGGGAAGTTTGTTTGTGCAACTTTCTTTTTTTTTCTTTAAAAAAAAAAAATGGAATCAGATATAGCTTCTTCTTCTTTTTTTTTTCTTTTTTCAAACAGCCGGTTACGGCCACAACGCTGATGTGGAAGATAAATGATGAATGGAAAAAAATAAAATTGAAGATATAAAGAAACTGAAGTGTAGAGGTAGAAATCGGAGATGAAAGATGCTGTTAGAGGTGGGAGGAGGAGAAGAAGAGGTTTGTCGTGGGGGAAAGAAAAGATCCTGATTCGACCGTCTGACGTGTGTCGTGTCCGTTTAAAACACGTGTGTCGTGTTTGTGGTGAAAATGAAACTGAGGAGTAATTTCATGGACTAAACTCGAGTCTCCTGGCCTGAAAATGCCGAGAAAACAAAGTGTTCCCTTCAAACGCCTCCGGAGAGATATTCCACTTTGGTAGAACATTTTTACATTTTAGCGCATCATAAACTCTCAATTCAAGTCGCAATTCATTCACACAGTTCAGCTGGCTAAAGAGAGAACAACGTCCACCAGACAGTGAAATATTGTTTTTGATAGAGGAGAGAGTGGCTGGTAGTGTGTAGTTATACTTGGCTGGTGGTTTGGTAGTGTGGCGTCAGTTCTGAAAGCTGGTAAAGAGGCTGGCTGACTCACTAAAGCGCTCCTCAGTGAGTATTTGAAACCGGCTCAAATTAAATTAGGTCCAGCTTTATGAGAAAAAAAAAAGAGAAAAACATACATGAACTTCTTTCTCCTATCAGTTTTAATGTTTTCTGGCTTGAGTGTTTTTAGAAACAGCTTCAGACAGGTGGAGTCTGAGAAGAAAGAGAGAAGCACGTGGCTTTAGTGTCAGTCTTTGCTGGTTACTCGCGCCCCGACTGAGGCGTGCAAAAATGTCTGAACGTCAAGGACATTAAATTACTACTACTATATGATCCGGAGACAATTTAAAGGAATAGTTTGGGTAAGTTAAACTCACTTGGCTCTGTTTAAAGTCATGCCATCCTCTAAAGCACCTCTAAAGCTCAGTTTCTTAACACATCGTATTTAAAGAGCTTCTTTGCTGGGACTTCTGGTTTACTACTTCTTGTGACAGCGAGGTAGTTTTAGAGGTGCTGCTAGGTGGATTTTGTCACCTTCAGACAGAACCAGGCTGGCTGTTGAAGGCGAGTATTGATATTTGGAAAAATGCCCGTTCCCCCAAGATGCCGAACTATTCCTTTAAATTCATTTTCACGTCACATAAGCAGCTGCATATAGCGGTGCGTCTACTTCAGCTTTTCTGATCTCCCAGCAGACATAAGTTGCTCTTGGGGGCTTCACGTCGGCGAGGTGGATATAAACACTATTTACGGAGCGACTGTCGGGTGGGAGGAGGGAGAAGTTGCTGGTTCACAGTATTCAAACCATCAGACGGACAGGCGACGTCAGCGGTCGATATTTGGCAGCGGTTTTCGGTGTAAATTCAAGTTTCCGCGTTCGTAAATGTGTTCGTCCCGTTTCCTCGCACCCCACCGTGCACCCCAACTCGCACTAAATCTCCCAAAACCTGAACGGCTTCACATGATCAGAACAGCTGTGAGAATCCACTGAGCTCCTCATTTATTTATTTTATTTTTTTAAATCGCTGAGTTCCCCCGTTCGCCTCTGAAAGCAGCACTGAAAATAAAACCTGCCAGCATTTCAGTAGTAAACAGCGCAGTAGTGTTTGCAGAACTTAAAAAAATATGAACAGTATGAATATATAAATGAACCAGATAATGATCAGTATGTTGCACTGATGCTGGCAAACAGCCGTGTTGTAGCTTAAAAAGACAGCGTTCCCAGTGACAACAACTGTAGCGTTCCTCCGCGGCGCGAGGATACGAATGTCTGATATAAATGAAGCATGAATTGTGTGTGTGTGTGTGTGTGTGATGTTTCCTTACCCAGTGCAAATAACCTGAATTTTATAAACACAGTCCTTCGGCCGTGGTGGCAGGTGAACTCAGTGTAAAGCAACCGATGTAAGGGGGGAGGCCGGCAGCGTTCCCAGTCCCTGATCCGTCCACTGTAAAAGGACGTACATGACAGAGGGATGCATTGTGGGTAAAGTGCAGGGGTGATGGGTCCCTCCGTTTGTTTGTTTTTTTTCTCCTTAAATTAACATTTCAACACTTTTCTGCTCCGTTCCTTCAACCAGCTCTTTAAAGCGACACGTTCAGCTCGTTTTTCCTTCACAAAATATCCCACTTGGTCATTTTATTTTTTCTTTTCCGCTTTCAGTTCTTCCGACTTTTCCTTTCTCTTCACCAGTGAACTTGTCTTCTGCCTTTTTGTTCCTTCATACTTTCTCCTCACTCTTTCCTGGTCTCCGTCGCGCTCTGGTGGAAGTCGGAGGTTGTGCCGACCTCACAAATCCCCGTGAGTCCGTCCGGCTTCCTGCTGCCCGAGGCGACAGAAAACAAAAAAAAAACAAAAAAAACAGCCACTTTCCTTCCTGGGCTCTCTTCCACTGGTCAGTGCATGCAGGGACGAAGGGAAAAGGGGGGCTGAGGACCCCGAGTCTGACAGGGGGTACATATGGGCGTGTCCGTGTGCCAACAACCAAGACTGCAAATAAATCCAGTCTGCAGCGCCGTCAGAATCCAGTCGACTGAATCTTGGGCTCCGCTGGGCTGCCCTCTTTGCCTGTTTGGGTTCAAGGTTAAAAAAAAAAAAAGACATTATTTAGAAGAAAAGGATTGAAACAGCACATTCAGCCATTGTTTTGTGAAGGTTTAAGGCCTCCTCACCGTCTCCTGAGCCGCGATCCAGAGACGGCGTTCTGGAGACGGTTGCCGAGAGACACTGCTGCTCCTCCGACTCCTGATTGACAGACGTCTCTCTGAGGGTTTTCAAAAGCTTGTGATGGTTCTTTTCTATCTCCTGTAAAGGGGTGCAGATGCGGACAAGCCAAAATTATATGAGCATAAAATGCATCAACATAATTATGCAAGCAACAGATTATTATCCTAAAGTGATAAGGCTTGCCCCTTTCTAAAAACGAAAAAATAAAAAAATAAAAACACTTTTCTTTTCATTGTGGTTCTTGAGTCACTGACAAATACCCATAAAACTCAGAAATATAAAGCATGTTTGATGTTCACATGATCGTAACACGTTGACTGTTGTCACACTGGCTGCAGCTGGCTTACAGATCTGATGACACACACGGATCATCGGTGGGCTGAACTCACCTTCAGATGTCGTAACTTGCTCATCAACCCCTCGATCGTGTGGAAAATCTCATCCACATTTTTGATCACGTGGCTCCGTGGCCCGGCCTGCGATTGGCCCGTTTCCTCTTCCTGTTCCAGTTGCATAGCCTCTGATTGGTTGGGCTCTCGACCGCAGGTGGGCGCTTCCTCCTCCGGCTGCATCTGTGGTGACATCACTTCCTGCGGAGGCTGGGGGAAGTGGCTGGCTGTGGGGGTGGGGGGGTCTTCAGTGACGCTCTCTCCCTGCTCTGTAGGCAGCACCAAGTAGAAAGTGTTCCCTAAAGAACAGAAACGTGGCAGAGTGTGGTGGTGAATAATTAGAGGTACAAAATGAACACAAACTTCTTCATTTAGATGATATTTTGTATTTATTGTACTGATGAATATTTCACATGTAAATAAAAGAAAATGCTGGTCCGATAAAAACAGCACTGGACCAGTTTAGTTCTCATTACCCTGCGTAGTGGCCTTGCCTCTCGGCTTGGATGATTGGTCGGAGGGGAGGCTGACATCATCAGTGATGCCGTCAGGGACAGAAGAAGAAGAAGAAGGACCCGCAACCACAGCTATGCACAGAGGACAGACGAGTGACAAAGAAAGGTGTGTGCAGAAGTGTTTGTACGTGAATGAAAGAGGAGAAAGAAAGGAGGTTGATGAAGGCAGAGGGTGAAGGATTGATGCGTTGTGTTGTGAGGAGCAAGCAGACACAAGAAAAAGAAGTAAAGAGTGTAAGAAACAAAATAATTCATCACCAAGTGCAGAGAAAACATGCAGAGGAATGCGGCCGTCAAAGGCCCAGATTTGATATAAAAACAGACAGAAAGCAGTCAGCTGATTTCACTTTAAGGTCAATCAACACCAACTAAATGAAGGATTATCAGACAGTTGAATGACCTCAGAGTGATCAGCCAGTCCTGCTGAAAGAGGATTTCTGAAAGCTTCTCTCAGTCTGATGCGTTACCTTTCCTTACGACCTGAACAGTGGGCTGCTCTGGGTCTCGGGGCGGGACTTCTTCGAGCTCAGCCTCCCATTCGTTGGTGCTGAAGTTGAGCACCGTCTCCAGGGACTCCGGCCGCTGCCTCTCGCCCAGTGAGCCGCGCCCGTTGGCCGTCTCGTTGGTGGGCGTGTCGTCCGAGTCGTGGCTCCAACCGTCCTCTTCCAAATCTCGCAATATGAGCTGCCTTAATGTTTCAACTGTAGAGGCGAGAAAACAAGAACACACCCGTTACACTAGAGGGAAATTGACGAATGAAGTGATGCTGTGAACAATCAAATTTAAAGATAAGTTAAACATCAAGCAGCTTTCAGAGGCGATGCCGCAGTTTTTGATTCCTTCTCACCGTCCTGTAAAGCGGCCTCTGCCACACCAACTGTTTTCCTTTCTGACTGGTCCGAAGGCGTGTCGGCTGACAGCGCGATGTCGTCGTTGGAGGAATGAGCCTCTATGGAGTCTGACGGCTCCGTCATGGAGGTGTCTGGAAGATTTCAAACAGCTGAAGGTGAAAACCGATTCTTCAAAAGCCCTTTGTCTATTTGGTTTCACAAATAATAACAGAGTTGAAATATTTAAGGATTACGGTGCGATTGTTACCTGCAAAGACTTTACTGCTAGTTGAGACAGGTGATGCACTGCGTAGGCTGGGAGAGCTGCAGATCAGAGAACACGCCATTTAAGCACATGCATGAAACTTAGTGTGAAAATGCTTAGAAACTAACAAGTAATACGTTTTAAAAGTAACCCTCTGCCAACACCTTCCTATATTTATTCTATTATTCAGGGGACTTTACTTACGATAAAGGTATGGATCCGTGATTGATCAGGGGTGACGAACCTCCAGCAGAGGAGATGGTCTTTTCAAGTAAATCTTTCCAGCTGCAGGACAAACAAAAGTCATGTTTATGGGACTTCAGGAGAACAGGCATGTAATACTTTTAAATGTCAGTTATAGAAAACAGCTTACGTGTTTTTTTCTGACGGCGTCCCGGCCACCAGCTCGTAGATCTGCCTCTCTGTGGTACTGATAATGTAGAGCGCCTTGTTGTCTGGGAGAGAAATCATGTGTGATAGATCAGAGACAAACAGGATAGCTTTACCTTTCCACAGATTTAAAACTCTTTCCTCTGAGCACTTTCTTACCTGTAGCTACTGAGCGCACCAGCAGCGAGTCCAGCTTCACCACAGGGCTGAAGGAGGTCTTGCTGTCTCCGCCGCCTCCCCCGCCTCCGCCCAGCCAGCGGGACGGATACCTCAGCTGGAGCCGGTCGTCGGGGCCCCTCTGGAGCAGCAGCAGGCAGTCTGACAGCAGCAGCGCTTGGATCTCTGATGGAGGGACGGAGAGAGGCGTCATTAAAGGGTGTGAAACCAAACCGATGACGCATCAATACAGACGACATCCACACACATGTACCGACCTATCTGCTTATCTTTGTTGACTTTCCACGTGAGAGGACCTTCGTGGATCATCCTCTTCGTGGTGAGGTCCAGACTCTGAGAGAAACACGAGGAAAACAACACATTTAAGTGATGACGGTCTCTATTAACTAATTAATGCGTGCAATGAGAGTGAGGGGAAGAAGTAGGTGAACCGACAGGAACTATTAGACCACCTTGAATGTAGGTGCAGCGTCCAGCCTGCGATGGTATTGGCTGAGCCGCTGCCGGTGTTCAGTTTCCCTGACGTCCTCGTTGACAGCCTGCAGTATCCCGCGGCAACACGCCTGGGCCTGCTGAAGCGAGGGGAGGTCCGTCGACCCGGCTAAAGATAAAACAAGAACATCGGTCTTAGAATCTTTTCAGACAGGTGATGGAGGTTATTTCACTGCGTATCTCTGGATCGCTCACCCTCTGTGTGTTTAATGATGTTATCCAGCAGCAGAGGGTACTTGGTGAGTCTCTGCATCTCTGACACCAGCAGGTCTTTGAGCTGCAGCCTCCGACAGTGAGGACTCGCTTCACACTCCTGAACAAAGAAACACAGAGAGAAACGTGTTGTCTTTCAATTTTTATGGTGAACAGATGAATGTGTGAATATGAATAATACGAATGTGAATAGCGATTGAACATTTAAAAATTGGAAAAAGAAAAAAACAACAGTCAAAACAACATACAACTAAAAATACTTGTGCAACTTGGTCTTTTTGCATGGCGTGTTCAAGTGTGTTTGCGTTTGTGCACCTGGATGATGTGAGCGAAGCGAGGGTCTTTGCGTTGTTTGTTCTTGATGAGCTCCAGAGCCTGAGACTGCTGGCTGCACAGCTGCGACGCCTGTTCCTGGAACTCGTCTCCAGCTGCACCTTCAAACTAGAAACCCACGCCTCTGTTAACACGCTACATACGATGTGATAAATCAGGACGACATGCACTTTAACGCCTCACAACAGAAGTGAGAAGATGAAAACGGAGACAAAACGCTGACGCCGAGTCTCACACTCACCCTGGCCAGCATGACGTCTCCGATGTCTTGAACGATGGGAGTTTCTCTTCGCTTCTTCATCGCCTCACACAGACTCGCTGCAAAGAAACAACACAAGAGCAACATTAAGGGCGACATTTAAAAGGACCTCAACTTGGGTGCTCACTAAATAGTTTATCTGCATTATAAAAGTTTCACTGCTCACAAATTATTGAAAAATACAGACAGAATACAATTTAAGGATGTTAAAAAGTGAGTTATTTCAAATAGTGCAAAAATCTCCCTCTAATTAAAAAGCTTTTACATGATACAAAACTTTCCGGTCTAGTGTGGCAGATATATAAAAAAATACACTTCCATGTTTACTTCTTCATAAAAGCCCAGAATACATAGTGACTCAGTAAATCTATGAGCTGAAATTACACTTAACACATAGGTACGACCTTTGCTTAGTATTTGCTTCACTTATTATTATTTACATAGCAACATGCTGCCATGAATTCGTGTTGACTCAATGTACAACTCCCTTTACTGTGCAAACAGACACAAAAGAGGCAAAAGCAGAGACACACTCAGACACAGGAAAGTTTCCATACTTAACTGCATCTTAGCATTTTTTAATTTGATATCCTTAAAATGTGCTTAACTATGTAACTGTAAATAAGTTTGTATTAATCCACAGCCAAAAAAATATTCTTCACATGAGAAAATATGCAGCTATGTCTTTACCTATATTAAATACATGAACTGTGGGAGAAATGTTCAATGACATTTCATATTTATTTCTATGCTACACAGGTTTTTAGCCTTTCTAAAGGTTCATATAAAATCCTGACACACACACACACACACACTGACCGTGGAGTTCGTAGACCTGGGGCAGGTTGGGGAAGATGCAGGCCAGCTCATCAGAGTTCAGCACAGACCTCATCTTCTGGAAGAAGACCTGGTCCAGGACCCTCAAAGTCCGCAGGTGTGACGCTTCAGTGGTGAACAGTTCTGAGATAATAAGACAGAAAAAAATCAACATCTTCTCACTTCTGGAAGACGCACGGCCTCGATGTGAGTGTAGCATTTCATTGTTACCGTATATGACTGCCTGTCTGTCCACCTCCCTCGGACTGAGAGAGGCGAGGAGCTGTGGAGAAACCGTGTCCTGCCAGTTCTGCCCGTCACACACCTCCTCTTCCAGCGCCGCGGCGTCCGGCAGCAGGGCCAACGGTGAGTCGACACTCCTGCAGAATCACGTGCACACACACACACGGTGGCAGAAAACAGGTGAACGTGTGCAGACACAGAAAACAAATATTCTTCTACATACAGAAAAAAAACTCAGACATTTTGGGGGAAGTTTTGTCGTCTAGAGTTTTTCATGTGGGACAGACGTCGGCAATCTTTACTTATATTTCCTGCCAAACAATTACTCAGTCACCTATGGGGAGGACGTGGAAACTCACCTGCGCCTAGACCGAGGGGTGTATGGGGGTGTAGGGTTCTCTAGAGACCTGAGTTTGAGAGAGAGTGGAGAGAGAGCGGGAGTTTTGGTGTTATTTGGGATGAAGCTTTCAATAAAAGGGGAGAGTTTGGACTCCTTCAAGCTTATTCATCATTTTAAATCATCCCTGGCTAAAAGATGTGAGCATCATGTCTACAAAAACTGAGATGATTTTGTTTTCAAAAGTCAAGGAGAACTTTGTGTGAAAACGCTCTAAGATAAAAGGAGTCCGGTGAGTCTTTACCGTGCCGAGCTGCTGGATGCCGACGACGAGGCGCTGTGCTGCAGCGGCCTGAGGCCCGGCCCCTCCCGCTCCTCCCCGCAGTCCTCCATGTCCACATCACTCCGAGAGCGAGGGACAGACTCTGTTCCCGAAGCGACGCCCCGCCGCCGCCCTTCTCCCTGAGCCTTCAACGACTCGCTACGTGCCAGACGCACCGAGACGGTGGGGCTGCACGTGAAGGAAACACACAGTAAGCATCAAACGCTTTCAGTTAGATTGTACAAGCTGATCTGGTGTGTGTCTGTGTGTGTGTATGATTTCAGAGCTACCTGTCCATGGTGTCCTCTCCCAGGCTGCTGGAGGAGAGCCTCTGGGCGTCGGCGCCGTCACCTCCCTCCTCGCCCGTCGTCTCTGTGTTATTCTCAAACTGCTGGATGATGTTTCTCACGCTGCCGGGACGGACTGCACACACAGATAATTGTACAGCATGATAAGCATGAAACGCGCTCTTCCAGCAGAAAGGACTGATGCGTATAAAACGAGCTGAAACACATCTGCACACACAACATGATGAACAACTTAGTCAGCTGTGTTCAGTGAAAAGTAAAATTTAACTAAAGTGTAAAAGTGAATATGCAATGAAGAAAAAAGAAAAAAAAAATATATATGTATACCTTCGGTGGGTGACAACGGGACATGGAATGCTACAAAAACAAAATGAACCAAAAAGAAAGAAACAATGAAATCACAACAAGAAGAATGAAAAACCCATAAATCAATAAACAAACTTGTGAAAACAATAAAAGGACAAACAGAGGACAGAAAGAAATCAATACTGTCTGACAAACGCCACGAGTGGGAACAGGGTGTTAGCGTGATGTGGTCAACACTGTCAGCCGGTAATGACTTTACACTGATAGATCTGCACTTTAAATACTGATAATACTGATAACGTGTTCATGAGAATGTTTTTTATTTCATGTTTGTGATCAAATTTTCGCACTCAAACATGATTATCATAATGATTTAATCGGTGATAAAAAAATTGCTTTAAATGAGGCCGTTGAATCTTCTCCAGTTCGATGCTCGGATGTATGTGCGTGTTTGTATTTACTGGACTGGGATGTGGTCCGGGGTTTGCCGATGTACTTCAGGATGGGATTTCTCTTTTTATCCTCTCCATCTTTCTCTTTCTTTGTACTGCTCAGCTGTGAAGGGAGGAACCATAAAGTCACGTTATGTAATGAATATAACCTTTTTTCTTTTAATTACTTACATGTGTGCATTTCTGTATTTGAGTGTCAATGCTCAAGAGTTAAGGCATAAAAGACTTCAGAGTTTTGAAGGTAGAAACACACTAATTATATTGCAGGATGTGTTCTGTTTTAGCATATTTTAAAAAAGTAAAACAATCTGAAAAGCTTAGCAGATGCAAGTATAGAATTGCTCCAACTTCATTTGCACAGGTGTAGTAGCCGCACGCTTACCTTTTTCGTCTTTAAGAAAGCGAGCCATTTCTCCTTCTCCGTGCTCAGACCAGGGAAGACCTTGGAGTCTCTCAGTTTGATACCAGAATGACGCAGGTAAAGGAGAACGGCCGACGCCAGAGGAGAACTAAAGGCAGAAGAGCGAGGGGGGGCGGAGAGATGGGAGACAGAGAGGAGAGAGAAAAATGGTGGAAGGAAACGTGAGGATAGACCACGAGGGGAACCAAGCGAAGAACAGGAAAGAATCAAACACAATGCTCAGGCAAGCGTGGGTGAGAAACCACATTTCTCTCTGACAGACGAAACACTTATTTTACCTTCTGTCCTCTTCATGCTTTGATCTGGAGCGGGAGCAGAAAGAGAGACATAAAAAGGCTGTTATCTCCCTTCACAAAAAGGGAAACAACAAAGAATCTAACAAGCCTTCAAAGAGATATCCAGTTTAATGCGTCAAAGTTAAATCCAGTCGTTTCAGGTGCAAACAACGATAAAAAGTGGACTGTAGTGCGACAGTCATGTGACAGGAATCAGCCGGTGTGTGTAAAAAGTCAAAGAGGTAAATGTCATGTGGTTTCCAGGGTTAGCTGCTGTTGTTATGACCTTTGTTATGATCGCTTGGGTGAGCTCCTTCTGTCACTTTGTAATAACCATTTTATTGGCTCCCAAACACCTGACCCTGTTGCTAGGCAAAAGCCACATGTTGAAATAAACCAGCATATAGTGTGGATTTAAACACTTTCTTTAAATCTTGAAACCAATCGTTTAGCAAAAACAAGTAATTAAACTTCAACAACAAAAACAACCTGATCTTGTCTAGTTTGAAATCAGTTTCAGTTTAAGTGTCCAGAAGCTGACCCCGTGCTCTCGCCATGAACCTAAAGATGTCGCAATTCTGCAGTTTTTCGGAACGAACATGATGCAACGGCAGTACTTGAGCAAGATTCGCAGACTCACAGTATTTCCCAGAGGGCGGTGACCTGTCTGTCCACCACCTGTCTCTCTTTCACCGGGTCTCCATCAAGCTGCTGCAGGTCTCCTTCTCCAAACAGAGAGCCAAGGCCCATCATCTGCTTGTTCCTAGGAAACAGAAACACACAGGTTTATATGAACTCTTTATAATAGACACTGTGACATTATTCACATGGGAAAAAGACACACACACACCTAAGGTTTACTGAACTCCCACTGTTAATGTTTATCAATGTTTCAAACAAAAACTCTGCAGTCATGTACCTGTAGTCTTGTATCTGGTCCTGGATGTCAGGCAGTACTTGCTGCTGCAGCTCAGACAAAGGTCCTCTGATGTCCTCTTGGGCATGAAGTCGACTTTCTGAAGGGGGAGACAGACACAACATGTCAGCGGGTGCACGACACTCACATCAAAGACTTTATAAATGAACTTAAAATTAAGAAGAGACTTTTGCCGTCTTACCTATATCTGTGAGATAATCCTCTCGTACTTTGATTTTCAGGGGCTACAAAGAAGACAAATAAGAAATGCATGAACACATTGCATTTTAGCAGCAAGTATATGGGATATGACACACAGGAATCTAAGTATAAAATCACTGAGGCCCGTTGGTACGTACAGCATCTGGATCCAGGAAATGGGAGCAGATCTGAGGTGCAAGTGCGCGAGCGTCTTTAGGACTGGAGCTCAGGTAGGCCTCCACCGACAGGTAGAACAGCTGTCAAAAACACACACAACCACGAACGTAAGCAAGGAAACGCACATTTCAAGTCATCAGTGCAAAAAAACACAAAAGGAAACAAAGAAACTGACTGAGAAGCATAAATAGAAAATGTAACCCAACACAAAATGTAATGAAGGCTGACCAGAGGGTTGGGGTCCAGAAGCTGGGTGAAGACGTATCTCATGAACACCGCCATGTGGGCCGGTCGGGACTTCAACAGCTCGATGTCCTGAAACGGGCCGTCCATCTGAGACAGAGATGAAGAAAAAATGAGAAGAATAAAAATACCTGTTTGGATGAAGGGAACAGAGAGATGCAGCACAGGAAATGGAGGAAGACACGGAGTCCGAAAAAAGGAAAGACGGCTGCAAACCACATCGATACGGATCAATCAGACTCACACCAAACGTCCTTCTCACCTCATTCAATGCATAGCCGTTGTCTTCTTCGTCCTCTTCCTCGGGGCCGATGATTTGGGCCTTTCCGCCCTTTAAACACAGACACACACACACACAGAGTTCAAGAAATATAAAGACTTTCAGCGGCTGGCCCAAACACATCTGTCATTTTAATGAATTTACTGTGAGGTCAGTGCTCAGAAGAAAAGAGGTGATGCTGACGTGAAATATGAACTGAGGGTGATAAATTATCTTCTCAGTTGTGCTGCTGGTCTCACACATTTTAAAGCAGCTATAGAGCGGTGCACAGCGGTGCATGGCAGAAATGGAGAGGAACAGATGACGAGGACAGAGGAGAGCTACATGTCAGTGTTAGAAATGAATTAACACCACAGATGTGCAGCTGGTGATGCACACGGCCTCTCTGCATACACTAAAAATGGACCTAAATTTAACCAGTGTGTCGAGAGTGCAAACATTAGTTACTGATTCTCTAGTACAAGAAAATTAAATACACAAACTTTGTCAATAAGTGATTAATGAAGTAGTT
>JAVQJZ010093281.1:0-14127 GCA_036025355.1 Leiopotherapon unicolor
TTTTTTTTTTTTTGCATTTGGCAATAGAATAAAAAACTTGAATTGCCCAAAAGTTACAATTCAAGGTATTGCATGAGCCCAGTAAACTAACTTCTGTAGGTTGTATGTTTTCTGAAGAAAACACATTCACTGATTGTCAACTAGCGCCACCTGGTGTGCACGAGACCAACACACAGCAGCCGACTTTTTGAAACTTGAACTCTCATCATGCAGATTCCCATGCCTAATTGTGGGTATGTGATATTTTGGGCCCCGGGACCATTTAAAACCAGGATAATTCATTTCCTGCTGTCAGTGATGGGCTAAAACAGGTTGCTTAATTTAGAAAAAAATTGTCGATTAAATTAAGGAGGTTGGTTAAATGTTTTTTTTTAGCCACAGATTGATCGTTTATTGTCAGATGGAGGGGAATTTTCAGGCTTTACTTGGATTTTTCTACGATTGTTCCACCCATAGTTTAATCAGCAAACATCAAGGCAGATAAACTGTGTCAGTGCAACAATCAGTCCTGCTACATGACTCCCAGGCTGGTGTATAAATAAGGCCGGCCAATTTGGCATTAGACACAAAGAGTACAAAGACACAGAGATTACATCCTGGATGTGTGCCTTGTCAGCCCAATTACTTCACTTTGACTGTTGTGTTGGCAGGAAGTGATCTTGGCTTTAAAGGTGATTAAAGGTGATTTGACTTTCTTCCTGTTTACTGGGGTTGCATGTAAAAGTGGTTAATTGTTTTAGTGGAGTCGCAGATGTCTTCAATCACCTTGGTATTTATTGTCAAAGGCACTGAGCGACCTTCAGTTACAGATTGCATGCAACACGGTACACTTTAGTCTTCACAATGACGAAGGCCCAAATATTTTCTCAGACACTTTTTGGTGATTGTCCCATAATTCATCGCCCATTTGTATATAACAGCCTCCACATGAGACTTCGATTCACACAGAAAGTCAAACATTGTCCTGCCTTATCATGTGTACCGATCAGAAAATGAATGGATCCCTACAGAAGCATACATTCACAGCCAATTATTCACATTTACAACAATACAGGATGTCATTATATATTTAACTGTGATGAGAGAAAGTCAAACAAAAATGCAAAATTCACAGTCTTCTGGCTTGTAGCAGGGTCTCCAGGACACTTTCATCCAGAGGATCACAGCTCGTCATAGAGGCACCGCAAGAGGTCACTTGGGTGAAATACTCAGAATCTGGTGTACTACAAAAGTCAGATTTTCAAACATTTCATTGGCAGAGTGAAGCGTGAAGACGGCACTTTGTAAAAAAACAAATTCCAGCACATATGAATTTGTTTCATGTATGTCTTACTGCGCTGCATTTGTTGAGTTTAAGACAAGGCCAGCAGCTGTTGTGGTACCTATGTTTTAGATTTTGATTACTTTTCATTGTGCAAACTTAAAAAAATTAAGAAAAAACAAGAAATGTAACTTTCCCACAGCATTTTGAAAAATGAGCCCAGGTATAGTTGATAAATTAGACTGCAGTAACTTTCCCCAACACTGATCACAGCCGTCACCACTGTCGCTTACTTCCCCATTACTAAACATGCTTGGTTTGACTTTCGTGCCCTCGTAGCACCAGCTGAACGATTCTCTGGAGGAGGGAAGTCCCAGAATTTCAATACTTTATATTAACGGCCTACACCTCCTCAGTGCAAAGATTCATGGTCCTTTGAGGCCTCGTCTGCCATGTTTCACATTCATGCACATTGCTCTTCCAATCTTCTTCTCCAACATTCCCAATGAAAAGCGTCCTTCTCACGGCTCTTAATTTCCAATCAGGCGCCCGTCATTTTCCCTGTCTTTCCGCTGTTTGGGTCAGCAGCATGACTTCTTCTCTGGTGGCGTGTAGGCACTCGCCATGCCATTAACTGGGCGAGAGTTGGACCGGAGGAGAACTCGAGGTGCTTTGTCACTCTCCGTGTCTCCCTGATGGACCTGAAGACCGTTGCGAGCCAGCAGCTCTCTGGCCATCATCATGAAGGCCTCCTCCACATTTTGACTCTCCTGTACGCAGAAACAGAGAACTTCAGATAACGTGGTGGTAATCTTCAAAAACTTCTCTTCTGTGTTTTTATATGCACAGGTACACTCATCACCTTTGCAGACGTTTCGAGAGCAGCTAGTATGCCTCTCTCATTTGCCAGGTTGCAGGCTTCCTCAAACTGAACTGAACGTTCTGGCTGCAGGTCACATTTATTACCTACATGGAGACAATTAGGAAGCAGTAATATTATTATTATCATCACCATTATCATTATCATTATTATTATTATTATTATTCCAGTAAACATTTATTCTTCAGAAGGATTACACCAATTGTACTATAATAAACATTATTTTCTCAAAGAGTTCTGTTACTTTGTCTACCCTCTAGAAAATTTCACTGAAAACACACACACACACACACACACACACACACACACACACACAAACACTGTGCTGACACGTCAGCAGTCACGCCCACACTCACCTATGAGAACCAGTACTACATTGGATGCTCCATAAAGCTCCACCTCCTTGATCCAGTGAGGCACAGAGTCAAAGGTGCAGCGCCGCGTGATGTCATAGGCGATGATGGCGCCGTGAGCGCTGCGGTAGTAGCTCTGGGTGATGGTGCGAAACCTCTCCTGGCCTGCCGTATCCCACACCTGAATCTAGAAAACACACACAGATAAAAGCAAAGAATCAGCTGTATGACTGAAACACATGACCTGATGTACCGCTGATATACACACATAAAGAACAGCATTGATCGGCAATGACAAACACACACACACACACACACACACACACACACACACCCACACACACAGTAAATAGTGTTTCCTTGGCCTCCCTCTGCACAATACTCCCTGAGCATCTGACAGGCCATGTTAACGTGGCAACAGCTGTCATAGAAACCATTCCAGACTCACCAGCTCAGCCTGTTTGTTTGTCCTGTTTGTTTGTCTTGTCTTTGGACATTTAAGCCTTAAAATCATATCATAACACATTTTTTAATGAAATGATAAACTGTAATAATAGAAATGAAACAACAGTTCCCATATTTGCATATCTGAATTTTAACCTGAAGTAAAGTGTAACTAGCTACATTCATACATATGACAAAAATACAGCACGTTAGCGTTTAAGTGGTTTGTGTGCAGTAGTTAACAGCACCAAAGCCAAACACACAGCCAAATAAACTCACAGGAGCTTAATTAAAGCAGAAAATACAATAAAAACATAACCCCTGATCATACTTAATGTGACCTTTAGGGACAACAAGGGCCACTGATCACTAAAAATGTACTATGGTGACTCAAAACACACAGCCTCAGGCTTGTATTTTTAGTCAGGATGTCTGAGGTAAGCACACAAACAGGAGCTGTCAGAGTCTGAAGTCATTTGAACCCTTAACAAGCTATTTGATTTACTGTGTTACTTGTAAAACCTTATGGTGACCTTATATTGTGATTTACTGATTCATATATTCAGACGGATTAAATGGGAAAATAAAGTGCCTGTAGGCTATCAAATGCTGACATCCTGCCTGTAAACACTGTCAGTGATACTCTGGGGTGGAAAGCAAGAGGGCGAGAGGAAACCGTCATCGTCATCAGATGTTTGGTCTTTATTATAGAAAATTAGTGGCGGAAACCTTTGACATCATAGTTTACCATTAATACTGAAGAGCTTATGAAACACTTCCTCCTGGTTACAGTTTACTTCATGACATGCTGGTCGAGATAAAATGACAGTTTTATCTTGCAGTCATCTAACTGGCTTGTCCACAGAACAATACAATTAGTGTAGGTGTATTTCTGTGTGTGTGTTGTGTAAGAGTGCACCTTCCCTGTTCCTAGCTGAGAAAAAACTATAAATCAACCAAGTGAGATGCACAAAAGTAGGAATACATAAAAAAAGGCTTGTGAATTTCGATACATCAATATGGAAAATGACCATTTGTCTACTAACTGATCAAGTCAGATAATCAGTTTATACATGATCATTTTATTAGTAACGTCACCATTTATCAGAGTGACTGGAGGTTATTTTCTGTCAGACCAGAAGTACACGTGTTGGCATTTTAGGCACGAGGAAGCAATCGCAGTCCACACTGATCGTTTAGTTTCCTTACAGATTCAGTGACGGTGCAAAGGAGTCGCCCCGGCTTTTATTTTTGTCCGAACAAAAGCCAGAGCCAGAGTAGAGCGGAGAAACTTGTACGACGGGTCCTTCATGAGACCATCTGGTCTGACTTGTTTTTGGAGTCCAACTGACACTGCAAACCGCAGGATGCCTCTCACTGCAGCGCGATGTACGAACCCAGAAAAGTCCATCACATCTGAGTGGGGGCCTACGTGTCTCTCACAGGAGTTGTATCTTTCAAGTCATGCTGAATGTTTTCATTCAGTGTTTCACCAAAAAAAAGGCCGACAACTATGCTGTGCAACCTGTCACTGTCAGGACCAGCTGACTCTGCAACACCCATGATAAGGATCAGCAGGCATTCAGCAGACATTACAGGGGCATAATCAGGGTTTCTCTACTTTCTTTCACAATGTTAAGGGCCCTTTTAATACCACATAGAATACTATTTAATACTCAGCCATTTATTACCATATCAAAATGTTTTGAACACTTCCCAGAAGTATAATAACACAATAATTCCTAATAATATAATGAATTAAATTAATGTGACTTTCACCCAGACAAGCAGCAGAAATGGATGTATGGGTTAACCAATTATAATTGATTAATTAATTTGAGTTTTTGCTGAAATCAACTCTTCCCCTTTATGAGATGACGAGCTTCCTGTCTGCTGTAGCTGAACTAGTAACAGCTACAGGTTCCAGCTACAACTTTTGTTCCAAACATTAGTCTTTATCATTTTAGACTTTTTAATACCTTCCATTTATCCTTTTCTGATGACAAACCTTCAACAGGAAATCATACTCAGAATTCACACTTAATAATAAGTATAATAGCCTCTGTGACTAGTTCTAGTAGAATAGCAAGGTCAGCTCATCATTCAACATCCCCTGTTTTTATGTCCACCACACACACACACACACACTGAGTCCTAACCTTCACTTTCTTCCCCTCAATGTCCAGAGTCCGCACGCTGAAGTCCACTCCGATGGTGTTCTGCTGCCTCTCTGAGAAAATCCCTGATTTGAAGTTCTGCACCACGCAGGTCTTCCCCACGTTAGAGTCCCCAATCAGGATGATCTTGAACAGGAAATCAAAAGAGTCATCGTGCTCAGGGCCCAGGGTCTGCATGGTGGAGGCACACTGTCTGTTTTTCCTGTGGAGGTGAACACGTGACAGAAGCAGGAAACGGTCCCCTGCTGTGCTGTAGATCACCTGGAAGGTTTGGACTGCAAGGCCAAGAGTTCTGAGTTATCTTTATGCTTGAGTAAAAGCAGGGTAATGGGAAAGAAAAAGGATCCTAAAATGCTTTGATAATAAAAAAAAAAAAAAAAAACTAAAATCTTACTTCACTGTTTCCCCTCCTAATGAAAACTGTACAGGCTAGACTTCCAGCAGCAGGGTGAATTTGGGTGAATCAATCCACTTGTAGCCTGCTAAACCAGTTTAGGGTTGTCAGAAAGTTGGTTTGTCCAGACGTAAAATGGTGCTGCTCAACAGTTAGAAAGTACCAGACAGTCCTCCCCAGCAATGTGTGCAAAATCAAATTGAAAATGTCCCTCTATTTAGAGCATACACGCTGTAAAGTATCCACAAGCAAAACAGCGGAAGAACTAAAAGCTGAAGATATTTTCTGTGTGATTCTGCCTGGTCCACCCGGCCTCCCTCCCTCTCTGTGCTCTTTCAGAGGGGAAACACTGCCTCAGACTCTGCTGCTCCTTTCAGCTCCTTCTCAGGTGTTGACCCATTTCAAGGCCTGCAGCAAAAGACAGTGTGAGAACACATCCCATCCTTTTTTTTGTCCTCCTGCACACGTTCTGGCTGGCTGTCAAGGAAAAGAATTGAACTTAAGAAGATGCTCGTCTGCAATCCAGGTTCATGTCCAATCCACCTGTTGTTCTTTCACACATGTCAGTATATTTCCTTCACTAGCCTCTCTCCCTCCTTGAATCTCTGAGTCTTTCTATCATCTATTTTTCCTGGTTTTACTGACTTACAGCCCTGCCTCTCTCTCACTCTCTCTCCTTCTCTCTCTCTCTCCATAGCACCTGTGGTAACAATAGAAACCCGCCCTACCTGTTCTTGGGAAGCCCCAGCCCCTTTGAGAGTGTGGAACTCTGGGAAATGCAGTCATGTTTTTACCAGGAGCTCTAAATAAAATCACACCTTAAACTCCCACAAACTGAACATCTGTCAAAACTCACAAAAAATTTTTTTTAGTCCTGGCCAACATCCCACAATTTATGAAGCTGCTGAATTTCTACACAGGAGAGAGGAGAGCGTGTAGGTTAAGACTCTCAACTAAATTTTAAAACGAGTCTGTCAATCTGAACACCAAGAAAGTCATTACTTATTCATTCATTCATTGTCATACAGTATGAGTGAAATGTTTGGTTTGAATATGAAAACACTATAACTGAAGATGTGAAAGGCCTCATAATGCGTGTTGAAATCATTAAGCAACAGATCAACAGGGAGCTGCATAAAGGATGCTGTAGCTTGATATTAAGAGCTGCATGGGGACGCTTGGAGGTGCTTTAATCAAGTTTTCAAACTTTTTCTTGGCAAAAATCTGGTTTGGGTGAGATAAACGGGTGGGTGCCACTCCTGGCCACCCTGCTGGACACACCCCTGCATCCTCTGTATTCATCCTAAGTATCCTAAATATTCTTAGATTATTTTTTTATGCTTTTATAACTAGCAAGACGTGAAACAGCAAGTAGGCCTTCAAAAAGATGGTGTACAGTCAACATTTTCTTTAATTCCCTCAAGATGTCAGGTTTTATTTATTCAGTTAATTGTTGCTTTTTGTCTTTTTGGACATTTTCTGACTGTGCTCGCAAACATTGTGCCCGTCACTACTGAATCTATCCCCGCGCTGCTCTGCGGGGCCGATGCTCCCGATTCCCACAGTCCCGCCTGCGCCTGAAGGCGGCACGCAGCATCCTCATCCCGTACATCACAGTGACGTCCTGTGCGGCCAGACGGACAGACAGACAGATGCCCTCGGTGTTCAAATCAAAGCCCTGCAGCTTTTCGGTCTTGTGTATGTAAACGGGCGCGTTGGAGAGGCTTCAGCATGCAGCGGAGCGCGGTGGTCGTGGTGGCGGACAAAACGAGCCTGAAGAGGCCGTTCATATTTGCAAACGCTGTGCATATGGTAGGTCCATTTCCACGCTTTTCGCTGCAGTCAGAGCCAAGAGGCCTGTATGATTGCCTTTTTTTTTTTTTTTTTTGCATGCTGCGTGTTTATATTTTGACCCGCATCAGCAGTGAGCCCGTGATGGACCAAAACAAGCCTGCTGCTTTGTGTCTGCCTCATTTCCAAACATGCTGCAGGCAGAGAGAGAGACAGAGCCCCCCTCCATCATCACAGGGATGCACAGTGGCTGCAGTGCATTTACAACTAAAGGCTTTAATGTTGGAAAGTGATGGGGAAAAGAAACATCCCTGGGATCTGTGTTTTTAAAAAAAAAGACACCATAATTCATCTGGCTGTAATTTGCATCGATAGAGGACCCTTCCCTCCTCACACAGACCTCAAATCAATACCTGTGATGTTCCTGTAATGCTAATGTGTGCAATGTGTAAGTGTAGCTCATCCTGTCCTCTAAAAGGTGTTATTCCAGCTGTGGATAGCTGGGAGCTGCTGCCTCCTAATAGCCCTTAAACATATAGTCCTCCTCTAATAGGCGGCACCAGTGATTTCTCCAAAAGGCAGCATAATCTAAAATATATAAGGTGATACTTGATTATATTTGCAGATTGGATACAGATTTAGAGTCACAGGCATCTGGAATCTCATATAGTTATCTTCTCCTTCCTTTCTCATATCTTCCTAACTTGCTAACTCAACACATTTCTGCCCCTTTTCTCCGAAGGCGCTGTGCTTCTTCATGTTGACGATGACAGTGGCTTGGCATCGAGACCTCCTGCAAAATGGCAAAGTAAGACTGTCCTCAGATGTTCGCCTGACCACATAAAAAAAAAAAAGAAAAAGTCTTCCCCATCAGGTTATATTATTTACAGGAGGCAGGAATAGCTGCTGAGACTTTAAAAAGGAATTAAAGGAGTTACTGGGAATTATTAATGCATAGGTCCACTCGGTCTTCCATCAATAGTGCCTGAACGCATCACAGCAGCGCCTTTTTGATTTTCCTCTGAGGGCCGAGCCCTCGTGTTGGCAAGCATCTGCCAGTTAAAGTGTCCTTGGGCAAGACAGTGAATTATCTCCAGGCGCTGAGGGTGCCGCTCTGAAGCTGACCCTGACCTTTGACCTCTTCTGTAGCCAGGCTATCTTGGAAATACATCTTCAACAGCAAATGATATGACACATTAAGTGTAAATGAGCATTTGCTGGTCAGTGTAACGCCAGTGTTATCTTTCTCCTCAGCTGGTGTCCAACGTTTCTGTCGTGATCATGTACGTCATGGAGATCAGCTGCCTGCTGCTCTCTGTGCTCGGCGTGTTCGGAGCGTGCAAAGGAAAAAGATGGTGTTTGATTCTGGTAAATAGCGGCTTTCACTGTTTATAGTAGTGCCGTGTGTATTTACGTGTTCAAAATGATCTCTCTCGCTCACTGTTGTTGGTTTACGTGTGTGTGCAGTATGCAGCGGGGATGGCGGCGGCCAGTCAAACGATAATTGTCAGAACAGCACTAAGTTACCAAGATATTTACGAGGTAAATGCTGCTTTTACGAGCAAATTCGGATGTGGTTTTCAAACATTAAGGGGGTCTTGATGTGTAAAAAAAAAAAAAAACAGTATTAAATGTGATTTCTCCCTCCTCAGAAACGTGTGCTGCGTGAGGAGTCCAAGCTGCTGGCCATGATGCCTCTGAGTGGAACCAGCAAAGCCAACAGGACCCTGCTGTACAGTATTCAAGAAGAAGTGAGCATCTGTGTTTTATTTTATTTTCTATGTTCACTGGACTGACTTTTATTATACAAAATCCAGATAATAGTGGAGCAGAGATAGAAGAGTGGCAGCTTTATTGGGTATTTCTTGTCCACACAATTAAATAGTTTGTGTCCATTTGTTTATAATTTTGTCCAGCTCATGTCTAAAATAATGTGTCAGGGCTGTTCTGGCATTTACAAAATGACTCAGTTCTCGGTCCGCTCCTGATTCCGACAGCATAAATTGTCTGGTTATTATATTAATGTTGTTTCTTTCAGTGAAGAGACCATTGCTTCATGTTCTGTTATGTAACAGGGGGAATGTGTAATCCTCTTTCCACTTTAATGAATGAAACAAAAAAAAGTTAATATTAATGGATTTTTTTGTTCTTTCATTTGGGGGATGATCTTTCCCATAATACTTTGGGGCAAGTTGGCCGTGGCCTGCAGAATATCTTGTTTTTAGTCTGTTTGTTCACATTTCGGCTGATCCACACAATTTAGAATATGCCGAATTAGCCACTTGCATTTGGTCCATGCAAGTCCATGAATGTGCACACTGTACTCTGATACAGATGAAAACTTAAAAATACATGTATTCTCTGGCAGTTTGTGGAGTTTTAGGAACAAGTTTTTTCCTATGATTTCTTCAATTTATGGACGTATATATTGGATGTATATGGTATCCCTTGGAAGTTGAAGTCACACTGGATCTAAAAATAGGTGCATCATGTCTGCGTGTTCAGATTTGACTGAGTTATGACTCAGAGAGCTCCTCCCTTGAGAGTTAAGCCTCTCAAAAAACACACAAGACTGCCCTTGCTGCCTATAGTTTGTCATCATCTTTTATTTTGTGATTAGTTTTGTTTGGCAAAACAACCAGTAGAAAACCATGTGGTTCATCATATGAGCCACCAATATCCTTGGTTAGCCAACTTGGGCCAGCTTAGGGAGTACTTGTGACGCTTCAGGAGACCTGGCCTCCTGAGGCAGAAAGACAGCCAGCTCCTCTGCCTCAAGCTGCCAGAAGACTGACAAGATAGAGGAATAGAGGGGAAATGAAATCCAGGGAGGCTGCCCAAAAAAACCCCCCAAAAAACCAAACACCCAGACAGATTCCCAGACACACATTTGGTGTAAATGTGAATTTAAGCACCAACTCACACACACACACAAGCCACACACTGCGTTCAGGCAGCAATCAAACCTGAGTGAAACCACACCTGCAGTATATGTAGTCTGTGGGGCGTGGCCAGGAAAACAGGTGTGTCTCATCTTAAAGAGGTATCGTACTTTACCTCTCATGGGGGAGTCATTGATTTCAAACCAAATTGTGAGGAATGATGGGGATTTTAAGGTCACAGATGGATGTAAATTGATGAAACTTGAGGCAATTCTGCAAGCTTTCACTGAACTAGGTAAAGAAAGGATGCAACATTTATTATTAGTGTTATTTTGTGTAATGTGGTGTTTCTGGATTCATTTTTTTCCTTGGTGTGTGTGTTTGTGTGTGTGTGTGTGTCACCTCCAGTTTGAGTGCTGTGGTCTTATTGAAGGCTACAAAGACTGGGGCTCCTCCATCCCCCCTTCCTGTAACTGTCAATACCCAGGAAAATGCGTAAGTATCTCCCTTTATGTAAGCAGAACATGAGCAGCGAGGATGACTCAGTAGGATTTGGGCTCCTGTAGCCACACACTGCATTTCAGTCAAGTAGGACCCAAGTACCAAAGTGCCAAGTGTGTTCATTTGATTGGATCCCCCTGAGCTTCTGCCACAGCTGTTGCTAATCCTGTCTAAACATGTCAAAATAAAAAACACTACTGCCATCATGATGGCAGGGTCCTAAGAAAAAAAACACTAAATGTTAAAGTAAAGCATCTACTTGAATCACAGCTGAATTGACACGAAACAATCAATATCATATCAATATATGGTTCGGATTACCACACATAATGTAAACAAAGCAAAGGCCCATACAGCACAAACAAGTGGCAGCTAATTGTTACAACAGCACAGCTGCACTTACGTACACAAACACTTAAATTCATGGAAACTAAGAAGACAACTGATTAAAAGAGCATGAATATTGAATTATATGTTCTGCTTGTAGTACACCTGCATGTGTGTGAGCATATTTTCATTTTCTAGAACTGTAATACAGTCCAATATACTTAAAACTATATCTGACCACATTAAAATAATGTGGCTTCAGCTGAGAGCCGTGATTGTGTCTGTTATGAAAATGAATGATACAGTTTGCCACCCGAGAGCAACAAGCAAGCAGTTTATTAAAAACTCAGTTGGACTTTGTGATCCACACCATCTGTTCAGTGGATTATCGCTGAACCTTGAAGTGGCTCTGCGACGTGTAATGAGTGTTTGCAGTGCAGCTGCAGAGCCCAGCAGGGACGTGATGTTTTTAGGACTGACAAGAGTGAGTATGTGTAATTTAGAACCCGAATGTAAAATGAAGTTTGAATTTTTCCCTCATATTACTGATGCTGCTCAATCCATTATTGAGTGAACCTAATTTTTTGTCATATGATGTACTACTACTTACTTTGTGCTGCTCACCAGATTCGACTACGGGGCAGTGCCACACTTGGAGCTCCAAAGAACCAATACGTTTATCAACAGGTAAAACATCTTAGCGTGTTTTTTCTCTCAGTTTCTTCCCCCCAGCATTTTTTAGCATGTTTTTTTATAAATTAAATATACTTTATACTTTTTTTCACACTGGTACTACTTTTTGCCACCACTTTTAAATAAAGCTGCACTTTTTTTTTTCACAGCCCTGTCTACCAATTTATGTCTCTGAACTGAAGCTCGCATTCTCGCTGGCGATGGGTATACAGTTTGGAAGTGGAGTATTTTGGGTATGTATGTTTTTATTTTATTTGGAAGGAGTTTGCACAGCTTTGACTTTGGGTAGCGGTTCTACTCAATATAACTTTATTATGTACATATTCAGGTCAAAGTATAGATGCACACAATCACAGTTACCAAAACTGTTCAGTTTTATTCTGGTTTCATTATACAAATACTTGCAAATAAATACTTCCTGTTGCGACATATTACACGAGGCTCCAGTGATCAGATTTGGTTCAGGGTCAGCGATAATCGTGCAGATCGCTGCAGTAACCAAACCGGACGCCGCAGCGTGCTCTTAACTTCTTGTGCTTCCTTTCCCAGGTGGTTTTACTTGTCATGAGCATCAAGCTGATGGGCCAGATAAAGAGGAAACAGGAGTTCATGGCTCTGCTCCAGTCAAACAGATATGTTCCTGGTGCCTTCTAGTCACCGAGTACGTTTTGATACACACTTCCAACTCCTTATCGAGAGTACCTTGTTTGAAATTTGCACATGTAAACACTGTATGCTGTATAACATAATCTGGCTATTTTGTGCTATAGCGACCTACGTTGACATTATGATTTTCTATTAAAACGTGTTAAATGCATGTAACTGATATTAAAAAGTAATCGACATGCATAGATATATTTCAGATGACTTGTTTTGCCTTACTGCTGTAAAAACAAAGCAATTTAATGAAATTAACTTTAATAATTCTGTTGGAAATGAATATCTTACCAAGCATTAACCAGCCGTTTGTTTTCTTTGAGTAGATGACGCCTAAATCCCGGCGTTACTTTACTGCAAGTGTTGTCTTTATCTGGAGCTTTCGGTCCGTCTCCTTCCCACTCACACACCTGTGTTCTTTCTAAAACACACATAAACATACCTCTTTGTTTGTTTATTTTCTTTTTGTAGGGGCTGAAGCTACGTTCTGCTGGCAGGGTTAAAGATTTTTATGTTTTGAGATGAGTGTTCTGCAAAAATCTGCACAGCCATCGTACGACACGTGAACAGCTGATGCTGTCATTTCGCTGTCATTTCCTCCCCAGTGAAAGCGAAACATATCACAGGGCGCTCCTCAGTTAATGGGTTTAATTTAACACTTGTCGACCGGACCAATGTCTTTTAAACACATATTTAGATACTCGTACTTGTCTTAAGCTCACTCATTGCATTTCCAGCATTAGAGCAACCAATAATCTTTGAATAAATAATAATACTATTAATAACCCTTATGTAGCACCTTTCTTAAACAGTGTTTACAAAGTGCTTTGATTGAAATATAATCATTTATTTATTATCCAGCAATGTATTTTCCTGGGCAAATAATCAGGTTAGACAAAGGAATGAGCCACAGCTCTCGTTGGGACAGCAGAATGTCTTGATGCCTTGTTAAGCACACTGTACATCTGAAACTTCATCCCTCCATCTGGTTTTTCTAAAAGCTCATTTAGGGAGTAAATGATACGTGGTCCTGGCCGCTAGGAGGAGAGCCTGTTTGGTGGCACATTCAGTAGACATGCCGTAAATCCTCGATTACTTTACCTCTACAATTGGCTTCTGGGAAAATTTTGGCGAGGCCGCTGCAGACAGGTCGCGAGAGGCTCCTGCAGGGAAGCGTGTCGTCATTTATTCCTGCAGAGACTGTAACGTACCCAAACGTTGGCTCTCTCACCGAAGAAGCCTTTACGCCACATCACTTCGAATATGACTCGCTGCATGAGCTGCCTGGGATTGAAACGCCTCCTTGACTAATGTATTGTCAAACGAGTTTCATCTGAAACAGCAGATCCAATGTCTACCTGTGCACTTTAGCCATTAATGCCTACTATACGATATGTTCTTGCAAAGTATGGTATTTTTATTTCTGTCATACACCGTTTTTTTATTTGTGGAATGAACTTATGTAATATTTTGTAAATAGCAGGAATAAAAAATGTGATCTTTGAAGTATTAGTTTTTATTTGGAAATTGTGAAAAAATAAAACAAACTACAACACAGTTCTTTGGTACTTGTACTTGAGTATTTCTGTTTTATGCTACTATTTTGGAAGATGATTGAAAAGTTTCTTTATGTAAAATCTGAATCTATAAAATAACAACTGTCAAATTAATTTAGTGAAGTAGATTATACAATATTTCCCCCCTGAATTATAATGGTGTAAATAAATCAAGTAAGTATTCAGTATAAATACTCAAGTAAAGTACAGT
>JAVQJZ010093298.1:0-30669 GCA_036025355.1 Leiopotherapon unicolor
AGGGCTTACATAAGAAATGGGTGGGTGGATACGCTAAGATGAACATCTGCTCAATATAAATCTGTAATTCTGCACCAGCTATTACCATTTCCACCTGCCACTCCATTTATCCAAACAAAGCTGTTTTGATCAAGTGCCACCAGTGCTTCGTCAATGCAAAGACACTGCAGAAGATACAACATGAGTAAACACACAGATGCAAACTTAGCAACCGCTGTTCATCTGCATCGGTTCATTTCATGAAGATTTGCTACTTGTGTCAATAATTGCCTCACTTAAATGAAAGGACTCGTCTCGAAACACTGCTCACGGGGTTAGATACAGTCATCACTCTCCCTCACTGTCTCTTCCAGACTTCTTTCTGCATCGCCCTCTGTCCCTCTTCTTCACCTTTGTCTCATCCCACTCTTTTCACTCTCTCCGCCTTTCATTAGAGTTAAGTCCCTGATTTGTATTCTGTGATAACGGCGGAGATTAAAGTGGGCATTGAAAAAAAAAAAACATCATTTGCATGATGCATTCAATGATTAGGCTAAGTGTCCCTCTTAATTGTGTTGTTTTGCACATGATGAGGCTCTCATGCTGATACTCTGTGGATCTTGCTCATCCCATGCAATCTCTCCAATTCACTTCAATTTCCTCCCCACTCCACTGCGTCCGCCCTGCCTGCCTCCTGCTGTCATATATACGGCAGGTTACGGACTCATAATACAGGATTAGAGTTCAGAAGTGTTAATAGTGAATTATTTGTGAATCCCTTTGAGTCTTATCAACAGCTCCATAATAAAGACGACACAGAAGCAGGAGCACAATGATCCATCCTTATGTTCACTGCCGTTGATATATCTATTTGTGTGTTTGTGTGTGTGTTTGTGTGTTCCCCCTGTAGCCATTTCCTCTCACTTACCCTAATCCAATAGGCAGCAGTGTGCTGACATAGTTGAAAATGGCCACACTTGTAATGTGAAACCACACTAAATGCATTACAGGTGACTTGAAGGGGGTGACACAAAGGGCACTCTTTCATTATGTGGAAAATAGAAACAGACGGCCAAACACAGGTAGATCTTACGTGGCCACCGAAAAGCATGCTATTACAGAAAAACAGCGACGTTAAGTAAGGCGTGACAGTCTCATGGAACAATCATTAAAATAGTCATTTTGTAATCAATGCCTCAGTTCTGTTGAAAATAAAAGGTTCTTTGGTGGCACCAAAATAAAGACATTGTAGTGATATGTTCTTCCAAATGCTGTCCAAAACCTATTAAACACACCAATGCCACAAGGCCACATGATCCCTTATTATAATGACCTTGGGCACTGTAAACTTTAGTTTATTAACTCCAATTTATCATCTGAATTTACCCTCTGCTGCTGAGAGTCCCAGGGTTGGAGGCTGAGAGAGCTGGAGACAGGCAGGGCAAAGAGTTGAAAAATTATACAGATGAGGATGCAGCATTGCTGACAAAAATTCTTGCTCTGTGTGACTTTAAAAGAAACCACTGCATGAGCTGTCACTGCAAACGGTCCATGCTTAAAAACCCCAGCGACAGCACACGCTATAATGACAGACACAGGGCGACACGGCTATGCTTCACCGGAGATCCCACAGTGGCTGAGGAGGGGTTTCAGTTCCAGCCCCTCCAGTGCAGGCGCATTGGCATCAGTCTGCGGGTCAGATGCATTGTTCTGTTGTCACATTCAATACAACATAAGTCCACATGATCACTCGAAGCACACAATCACAGGAATGAGCATTCCATAACAAAGGAACTAATTCAATGGACGCCCCTGCTCTCCTCCAATCAGAGCTCACTGTCCCGTAACTGACCAATACATGGCTGCTCAGGGTCATTTCATTCATACAAATTATTAGCCAGCTGGGGTTGTTTTCTGTTCGGTAATTAATGTCACAAAGTGCCCCGAGTTCACTGAAAGAGCAGCAGATTGGAGCACTTGAACTGAACGCTTGCTTGAATTTTCTCTCTGTTTAAACATGGAAGGAAGTAAATGTGAATAAACTTCATTAAATATATGTCAGTTACAGCCCTCCCATCTTTGCTGTAGGTACAAATTTACAGTATTTATGCTACATGAGTGCAGCCTGTGTCTGTGTCTCGTTTTTATGTGTGCTGCAGCCGGAGGACTTGGAAGAGCCAGGCCATAACTTGTGGGCCTTGTAAACAAGTGGGGGACGAGGATATAAAAACACAAGGATGGCTCGGCTCAGCGCAGACAGGCCAATTCCATTTCTTTCCCCACGCATCACAAATTATGTCAGCTGCATCCACCAGTGCATTGGCAGAGGGACGAAAAGGCAGCGGATCAAGACCATACAGCCCCCCTGGCCTCAACTGTGCCTGTATGTATGTCTGCCTGCCTTCATGTCGTTGTTTCTATTTACAGCCGACCTGTTGAATAATACAGTCTGGTTCATTCTATTTTCCCAGCGCTGCCTCATGTATATCATGAACTGTGCTGGATGGTACAAGCTATTAAACATATTCTTTCACAGACTCAACCCACTGACACACGGTCTGATTTCATGATGTAGTGGTGCATTTAAGTGAAATAAGTTCCTGCAGGATGCATACAAAAAAAAAACACACACAAACTGATGCTGTGTGCAGTGATGGTGATGTTTGCCTCGTGCAGATCATCGATTGGAGGTCAAACCTTGATAAGAGGAACACTCACAAGCTCCACGAAGAAGAACACACTGAATATGTGCAGACAAAAAACAAAACAAAAAACTGCAGGCAACAGCAGAAGCTGGGAGAATGTGTGTTTTCTTCTCACGTGTCGGGGAGGGGCCGTCCATGCTAATTGATGGCGCTTTTTGGGATGTGGGGGGGTGACCAAGGGTGGGGGTGTGTGCTCATTGACAGCTGAAATTCTGGGCGAGCCTCTCGTGGCGTCACTCCCCCAGTGGACCCTGCACGTGAGCACGCACACAGCCTGTGGCCGGTGCGCGCGAGGCGTCGTCCCCCTGCAGTTCAAACGCGACACAATCGTGCTGCGTGTGGTCTTTAAGTAGCCTCCTCCTGAATGCGCGCTATTCTCCGAGTTGAAAGTTTAGGCGAGCTGCTGCACATTAAGTGTCCACAGCAAAGTGATGCCTCAGAGGTGCAACATAAAGCAGATTATCTTTTATTTCAGTGGTGCAAATCCGCAGGGAGCGCAGGGAAGTGGCGCTTCTCCTGCGCTCACTGAGCTAAATCTCGGTAAAGTCACATATAAGCCTCTATTCATGTTTCATCTCCCCAACTTTATTCTATACAAAATCTTCAGTCAGCTAGACGACACAAAAGAATTCATTACCTCCACCCTGCCAGAGATAATGCAGGAGTGGTCTTTAAGTGGCATGCAGTGGCGTGATTATATTCATTTTGTGGTTCCTTTCTTTGCAGCCACCTGAAGGCTGCAGGTGTCTGATCCGTGCGCGCTCTCAGGTCGGAGGCACCGCCTGACACAATAAGCACAATAAACATACAAAGCACAAAAAAGTAGTTTGTGGTTATTTACAGTGTCTCCAGCTCGTTAAAAAACACCGCTCATCATTCAAAACTTCTCACTCAGACTCTCTCTCCTCCTCACCGTCTCCACCCCCAAACATCAGGTAACCAAGGGCAACGTTTGCGCGCGTCACCTGTATTTTTCACTTCAGGTCTGCCCAAAGCAGCGCCGCCTGGACCTGCGCATTGTTTTGTTTTTGCGCACAATCTGGGACAGACGTCTGGCTGTGATGAGTGCACACTGTTCTGCTTCAATTATATTCCTGCGATTTTTTTTCTGTGTCTAGTTAAAAGTTTCCTCTGAGGGTAAAAGTCTCCACAGACGGTGCAGCTGTATTGAAACCCTCCTTTAAGAGAAAGAACTTATTCTGCGTCATTCATAAAACCCCACAAAATGCCTGTTTTTTTAAAATGACCTTTTCAGTTCTGCATGTTTGCATGCTGTGGGGTTATCTCTTCTAAGTGTCACACTGTTTATTCCGCTGCTATCTGATCTCCTCTCAAAGCCTACTTGTTTATCGCAGACGTTTACGCGCGCACACGTGGATGCATGGTTTGGCACGCACGCACGTACCCAGCCCCCCCCTCACAAAAACAATAAATAAATCACAGAGTGACTTTTACATATAGAAACAGGCTGAATCTGGAAAATAAACTCCAAATTCACGAGCTGAGTAAAAACAAGACATTACGGGACATTTATTTGGCCCCAAAACGCAGTGAACGATTTAACCTGAGACCACATATAAACTTAATCTTACTTAAAAACCCAAATTTTCGTGCATTAAAACCCCCCATTCAAAGGCATAATTGCTTTTTTTGTCCTTAAAACGAAACAAAAAGTCATTCGAGCCCCCTCCAAAGAAAGAATGATCAGAGTGGTTGGTTTAGAATGAAAACATGTTGTAAATAGTTTTCTTTGTGGGACTCTAATGGCCTATTAAAAATGTTTATTTGCTAATTCATATAAACTTTGGCTCTACCAGAAAGCATCAGGCAGCTCTGTGCTGAGGGGGGGTTTTATATTGGAGGTTTGGCTCGGCAGTCTTTGCTCTCTCTCTCTCTCCCTCTCTCTGTTCTCTGTGGCCATCATGGAGCAGATTTGGATTGCTGACGAATGGGGGCGCTTCACCGCCATTTGAAACACACACACAAACACACACACACACACACGCCGTCTCAGCTACGTCGCGTGTGTCCGCTAAAGTAGACTGGATGATGAGCTGAGCTGCGGAGAAGACAACACACACACACACACTCACACAACAAAATAAATAATAAAAACATCTGAGGATAGAGAGGCGGCGCGGACCGGATTCGGCCATTTGGGCGATGTGGTGATCCGGATCGGACGCACCCGAACTGGGCCGAGAAGAAGCGGAGGAGCAGGACTTTCCGTGCTCACGCTGGCCATCAGATGACCGAGTTGTGAGAAGTGGATCTGCGCTGTCTTTGCGGTTTCTTTCCTGCAACCTTCGTACTGAGTAAGTGCGCTAATTTTTCTCTGCACCGCGTCCTGGTCTGGAGAGGAGGAGGGGGGCGCTTTTACGCACGACTTTTACCGAAACTTTGCTGAAACTACATTGCATGTTCGTGTTTTTTTGCAGCAGGCTGCACAGTGCGAAACCTCCCTGTAAGCTCATAAACATTTCAGTCTGCAGAGAGTATTCCTGTGATTGGCGCTGATAATTAAAAGTCCGCATTAAATAGGGCAGAAAGTTGAGTTTTTTTTTCTCAAATTCCGGTGCAACTTTTTTTTTTTTTTTTTTTTGGGGAGCAGTCGTACACACAGGGGATGGGATGAGGTGACAGCCTGATGGATGAAGCTTGAAGTTACTTGGTTATCTCTCCCGTTAATCACAGCTCATGACAGCTCATTCAGTGCCATGTTGGACAACAGAGATTTTTAAAGAGAAAAAAATGAGGGGAAAAGTGGAACTATGTTGGTGAAATCAGATCAGAAATGCTGAACACAGACTGTGGTGTTGACGCAGACAGATGTATTGATCTGTGCATATTGGTGGAAATAAATTAGTCACTTTTGCCCCAAGTCGCCTCACTTAGCATGGCCAGGCCTGGTTGTATCTCTCAGAACAGCAGGAGTGTGCAGCTCAGGCTGTTTTAACTAGACAAAAATCTCAATCTGAACACCTGTTTGGGGGTTTTCTTCTGAGCTGTCTTGATGCATTAATCCACAAATGATGGCAAGTGTCAGCGAGGAGTTGGCAGCTCTCCACTTGGTGCCTTTAAACTGTTTATCAAGTTTCATCAACAGCTCCCCAAAAACTCAAAAAGGAAAAAAAGCAGCAAACTCTTTTGAGGGGAACTTGAATAGTTGGATTAATGATTTAGACCATTAAAAATTTGTATTAAAATCTTAATTAATTTAGTGTCAGTTGACATGATTGAACTGATGACATTCATTGAGTGAGAGTGAGAAAGTGTCACATTTCTTCTCATTTAATCGTTTTTTAAAGTTTCTCCTCTAAATGTGTTTGCTCTTCATTTGTGACTGAGAGACTCTTTCACCAGCTGCACTTTTGATTCTCTGCTTTTTTAAATTTATTTAACGGCCCATTACTCTGATACGCAGTGCAGAATACATCCTAAGCTACTGTAGAAGGAGCACACTATTTACGAAAAAAGTTGAGTCTCATATATTTAGTCATTATTTGTTTCTTTGCATGGCATCATGTTTTCCTTGCAATGACTCCAGGTCATGTGATATTAGGCATATCAAAAGCTGTTGTTAAGACTGCACATCTGCATGGCAGTATTCACCTAAATATAGGTGAGCTCTGTTTGATGGGACTTACCTTTGCAACTGTTGTTCAGGATGCACTAATGCAGAGAAAAAGCATCATGAGAGGCACATAATGGCAGCCATTATAATGTCCACCAGGTAGCTGAAGCAGGAGATACTTTAATAGATGAGGCGAGGAGTTTTAAGAGATGTTAGGTACATCAGTTTCTGTCTCAGTGTTTGCTGCACTCCCACATACAACATTAAATACAGCTGTTCTTATACCCTTTGACAACTCAACAGCACTCTGGAAACCATTAGATTTTACACACATGCGTGTGTACTCGCTCTTCAGTGTTGTGCAGGGTTGCTGAGATGTGTGTTTATTTGACATGGAGGGAGAAACAGCAGGATTTAGGAGAAATTAAGAGAATTTGTTTTCCAAAACAGCCAGTGGGTTGATAGAGATTTATTTATTCTTTTAAATGAGGTTGAATTATTAAACTTAAAGCCAGGGGACTTGTACCATTTGAAATGTACTAAATCACAGAAACTCCAGATTCACTCACTTGTGATTGAATACTGACTATACTGAATTGATGGTCTTTGAAATGAACAACCATTGAAACAGACTATTATACAAATCAAACAGCTATAATAGAAGAAAAAGTTAGATTTTGAGGCAACATGTTACTTGCCTGTGCATGCACACACACCACATGGAATGCTGCAAAGCAGACATTTTCCATAAAGATCAATTTTCGGATCTGTACAGCAAACACTTTCTCTGCTCTTGCTGGACTCAGTCTCTCTCATGCACTCTGTACCTTTCTCATTTTCGCTCTGATACGCACACTTGATTTGGGATATACACACGTGCACGTGCACACACACAAACACCCACTCTTTCTCTTACTTGCACTCCCACACACACACACACACACACACACACACACACACACACACACACACACACACACACACAGAGGCTGTAGTGGGGCTTGCAGATGTGTGTCCTGATCTGCTTCCAGCACAGGCTCTTCTCATGCCAGTGTGCTGACTCTGACTTTTCCACTCTCTCTTATGAAATAAGAGTAGGAGACATTAGAGCCATCCAGTAGCCAGACCTGAATGCCTGAGAGCGCACACAGACACGCATGCACACAGGTTAAAATTGCGCCTCATGTCTCCGTGTGTACCTTCTCTTTAACACACATAGACACACATAAACGTGCGCACATACTCTCACCACAGGTTAATGAATCCATGTCAGTAAATCAGAGTTGGGAGAGGCCTGTTGAGCCTTTCGGGCCCCCTCCTCTCTTCTGAGGGGCTTGGCCAGCGTGGACTCTTCCTCAGCAGTGTCTGGTGTGACATGCAGCTTCATGCTGAAGTCTGTGGCTTGTTTACTCTAATGTTGTTGATTTTAAAGAAAGAGGTTAGTGGTGAAGTGGAGGGCAGAGGGCAGAAAAATCTATTTGCATGATTCTTGTGTAATTGTTGAGAGAACAGCAGACCATGGACAACTTTGTGTATGTGGACTCACAAACACGATTTTTTAAAAATGAGATGAAATGCTAATGATATTTGATAAACAATGTGTGGTGGAACAATTAATGCTGCTCCATGAAATTAATCAAGTTGATAATTATATAAGACTTCTGACACCTTTGATTCTTCACTGTTCAGTTAAACGACTTCTATCACAAAGTTTTGTCATTGGGGCATTTCTCATTTTATTTGACCTGATGTTAAAATTAACATTAATGACTAGACAGGCATTTTTTGAGAATCTGCATATTTTATAAATTTTTAGCAAAGCTTTACCAGAGGGGGTCATTTTTGAACACTTTGGGGTGCAATGTTGGATTTCGGATTTAAAAAATGTTCATTACTTTCAAACTTTAACATTCAATTCAAATTAGAGGAGGCAGCAGTTGAGAGTTACATGATGTACTGGAAGAAAGCTCAATGACTGGACATCAAGTTCTCTTGCTAAGTGCTTGCGTGTCTTTTATAAACGCGTTTTCTCCTGTGGGAACGTAAAGCAGACAACCCCTCTGGCTAGCTCACGTTAGCTCATTATAAGCGTTCGCTCCTCGCTTCAGTTGAAGGATTCCTCGTGGTGTCACACTTTTCACTTGGTTGACTTTTTGTCTGGCTTCCCTTGAGAAAACTGACCCTGAATGGCTCAGTTTTAGTTATGCAGACTTGGCTAGTAATTCAGCCACCGGTTCCAGAGTAATTAACAAGGTCGTACTAAACTGATTCATGTGTTCCTTTAATTCTTCCTTAGCCCCCCAGTTATCTCAGTGGGATAAACACTTTCAGAATGGAGCATCAGGGTATTTCTAGTCATAGATAAATTGCAATGAATTAGAGCAGGGCAAAGGATTAAAAGACATAATGAAAGGTGGATGGTGAGTGAAGAATACATCAGGAATGCACTAATGGGTGGCGTTTCATTTACACTAATGCTTTCAGAGACTTGAGGAGACCTCAGCAATGTTGGAGTCACTGAAGGTTAATGTCGCCTCCCCTGGCTTAATACTGTATTGTAATTTTGAAAAACACTACACCGAAGGCATCAATTACTGCATTTACGGCCTCACTCCAGAGGCTTCCATCTAACTGGAAAAAACATTAAAATTAAGTTGAATAAGGAGACGTAATGCGTGCAGAACATTCAATTTCAGTTTAATGAAATGCACCAAGCCGTCCTCATTCCCAGGTCATCAGATATGGGCATTTTTACGCACAACAGGATAGCACGAATACTGTGCGTTACTGGCCTGGATCATTTTTCTTTATTGCACATATTCATCTCTCCATCTGTCTCAAGTGAGTGGCAGTTTGACAACTGGTATGTCATTAGTAAGTCACACTTTTTCTAAGTTAGATTGATGATCAGCTGAAGAAAAGCAATAAACTGATCAAAGGGATGCTGAAATGACGACACCATGACTACGACTCGTAAAAAGTCTGAACTCATGGTGCCAGGTCTGACGTCAAGCAAGCAACCTTTAAAATGTTTGCTTTCTGAGTGGAGTTAGGCTCAAATGGGGCTTGGTGCCCTGGCAATGCGTGTTTATGAATTTTGGAAGGTGGTGGGGGCAGGGACCCCAAAGAGATGGGTGTCTTTGATTGGCTGCTAAGTTCAGATATCAACAAGCTTTCTCCAAGCCTGCAAACAGATACTTTAATCCTTTTAGGTTACAGGCGTGCAGGTCGAAAATGCAGCATAGCTTGTTGAAGAACCTGTTGAAAAGTGGTGCTTACAGAGTTGTGCTCTGTGTATTCTGTATCATTTAATGCATTTAATACTCAGTGCAACAGAGGGCTAATTATTTCTTATACTTAACCCAATGTTTCTGATGCATTTGTGTCATCCCATCTTAAACAGCCCATATGAGCCGTGTTTGACTTCTTCTGAGGAGCTTGGCCGTGTTGTTTCTACCTACAGTGACACGTTACTGCTCGCCTCTGCCAGCACCTCTCTCACTCTCTGTCTGCCTCACACTTCATTTCCTCTGGGCAGACACTGTCTGTTATTCCTGGAATGTTGACGGAGACAAAGAAAGAGAAAAAGGACAAGAAACTGTAGAGTCCAGTATTAATTATCCTAATGCTAATCCACAGGCAAACACCACATCAGGTTGCTCAAAGTGTGTGTTTGTACCTGTTTCACGCAAGTGTCTCACACAGATTGAGGTCCACAGTTCATCGAGGGTCATGAGTGTAGAAAAGGTCTTGAACAACAGGGGGTCATAATCCCATTGAAGCGACGACCTCCTTTTTCTTTTCTGTGTGCTTTTATGTTTATGCATGGATGTTTGTGTGTGTATAATCACATTAATGAATGTATGGTGTGTATACGCCCGCCCTCCAAAAACAGTAAGTAGCTTTACATGGGTGAAGTTTTTTTTGCATTCACTGTTTCTCAGCAAAAGCAAACATGTTGAATGATTTTAATCTTTAATGTAACATTAAAGCTGCTTTTTAAAAAATACTTTAAGTCCTGCATTGTTGCTCTGCAGTGCTGCTAGTGGTCTGAAAACGTCAAGGGGTATCTTTCAAAGCTGAATTTGGTAACACATTTAGAAAGAACGTTTTGCTACAAGACAGAAAAAATGTGGCATTTTTGGCTTCTGTGCAACCGAGACAAAACCACCAATCGGAGCAGGGGTGTCTGACGGAGTGACAATCACTGCTCCTGCCACACAGCTACCCTCCTTCACGCACAGACTCTCACTCGGTCAAGCTCTGCATCTTGGTTGAGTGGACGCAATGGTGGACAAACAGCCACCGAACAAGAAATGAGAAAACTGCTCATCCTTCATTTGCCAGCGGTGGCATACATGTCAAAGATAACAGAACGACAACAGAAGAAGACCAAATGAAGAAAAACAAGCCAAAAAGAAAGAATTAGATCAAGCTGCTGTGCGGGGAGGGACTCTGGAGGTGAGTGGGTGCGCAGCGCCGATGGAGCAACCTCAGAATTGATCTCTTGATCACTTAATCAGACCCACTTTTTAAGGCCACTAGCTAAAAATTCAGGAAATACTCATTTAAGCAGTAATTAAATATGTTAGATCATAATCAATGAACACCAAAGAAATAATTTATATTTCTCCATATGTATTTAAAAAAAGCACAAAGCTAAGTTAATTATAAGATGAGGTGTCCACTGGTGTGTAATAAAGACAGAATATCTGAGTGCAGACACTGCAGTTTTTCTGATTTTTCTTTGGAAGAACCTCAAACTTGGGCTTGCAACATCACTCTGTGCGTGTGTGTGTGTGCATGCATGCTTTTCTTGTGCAGTTATAGAAGGGACTAAGAAAAATGATGTGACCTTTCACCCCCTAACCTTTCTTTTTCTTTGCCTCCCTCCACCCCCCCTTGTCACCAACTTCTTTTTCAGCAAACACTGATGATTAATAGAGATTTGGAGAAACTCTGGGAGAGGCATGGTGCTGGCAGTGGGATTGCCAAGTCAAGATGTTGCATGTTTGCGTGTGTGTGCACGTGCGTTATGGGGCAGAGGTAGTGGGAGGAAGGTTGACCACAGAGGCCTTAAATGTTTACCAAGGGACCCCAGGAGGCATGAGCTGAGCCTCCCTCTTTTCTGATTGGCTCAGGCAGCCTTCCTGTGAGTGTGAGAGCCTGTAATTGGCTGAGAGCGGGAGACGAGTGGGGGAGAAATGTGCGCGAGATGGAGATCCTTTCACAGACGCTTTGACATGAGAGAGGGGGGAGACTAATGCTAGGATTAATGTGAGGCCACATGTTGCAGAGGAGGGACTGTTTGGCCACCTTTTATAGTACTGTGGTTCCTCAAAATACAATGTGGGGGGGGGAGCAAACACCTTAAATTATTCCAAAAATCATGATGAAAACTCCTCAGGCTTGTTATTATGAAAACAATGCTTTATCCTTTGATGAAGGTATGAAAAGAAGATAGTTTTAATGATTTTAGATGATCAAAACTGAAACAAAAGTGTTCGGAAGACAAACTTGTGCAAGATGTTGAATGTAGAAAATGAGCAATTCGCAATTGTAAGTGGAGAATTTTTGCCAGGCCAGATGCCATAAATGCTTTCATTATATAACCTGGCCTTGTATGGCCTCTGACACTTGGAATTCATCCATTCACAGACACATGCACACAACTAAACTGAGAGAACATTTTGTCAGTGCATCAGAAATGCATCACATTGAGACCTTTTTTTTTTGTTTGTTTTGTTGAGCAACAAACTTCTTCTTCTTCTACTTCCATGATGCATTGCTTTTGCTGTAGTTTCAGTTTGTGGAATAAAAAAAAGGTTTGTGTAAAATGCCAACTTCAGAAAATCTATAAATTAATGGCCGGTGCTCTTATTATAAACAGGTGCCAGTGTTTGATATGTATTGTTAAACACTCATATGAATCTGCCAGGCAGGTCTTACAATGCTCTATCCAAGCTCTATCTTGAAAATGTGCCTGGGCTGACCACATTGTTGTCACTCTACGTATAAAAAGAAGAATAATGCTCTGAAATAACCTTTTGGGTTACTATTCCTAGGCATGGAGCCCAAATGTTTCTTCCTGTGCAAACATACAGAAGGGTTTTATACATGCTGCATGTCTCACTGGTCGTCATACGACTTTAAGATCCACTGTCCTCAGACTTCAGTGGAAATGGGGAAAATCCTGGCAGCGTTGCCCTCAGAAACATAGCCTCCACGTTTGGGGTTGCTGGCTGTGCAGCAAAGTTGTGGAGACACAGCTGTAAATAGTCAAGGGTGCGGACAGAAAGTTTGGCCTATATTTAGAGGTTGGGCTTGACTGGTAGAACTTGGACGCTAACACCAGATTATTGACCAGGAGGAGTTTGTCGCAGTTTTTCCTATATCACGGGCCATATACTGTTGAAAAAACTCTTACTTAATTTGAAGGTAGATGGCCCGGAGGAGAGAGGCAGTCACCACATTTCTGTGTGAAAGGTTTTTGTTGGGAAATTCAAATCCAGTTTGGACTTGAGGCAAAGTCGAGGGAAATGTTACTGTGTTAGTTAGGTACTAACAATGAAGTCTTTCTGTATTGATGTGATAATTTGACACCAGAAGTCATGACAGTTACTACATGTTAGTGTGGAGTTGTTTTGGCTTAGGATTGGCAAAGCTTAAATCTTATATTATCAATATTTTTACATTAACAGTGGATCAAATGTGTATAATATGAAAGGTGCCACTCCTAGTGATGAATACAAAGATTTTTATTAAGTTTGGTATCTCACTCTGCTGTTCCCCTCAGCTCTATTGAGCAGTTTGGTATTTCTAAATGTTTTGGTTGGATGCCCTGCAACTTTATTCGTTTGGTTCATCAAGCTCGTATGCCTTGTTTCCAGAAGAAGCAGACATCAGTTTTGTCAGCTGTTTTCCTGCCCAGCACCAAATGGTGTCTAGGTTAGCTACTAATTGGTGAACATGGTGGAGCATTAAGCCACTATAGAGCCGGATATTTCCCTCAGGAGACCAAACAAGATCAAAACAAAGCTAACGAGGAAAGCGAATGTTGGACTTGCATTCATCATGACTGGATGCCAATATCTCATGGATGCATAAATAACCCGCTGTTTGCCAGTTTTGCCATATCAACCTAAAAAGTTGATGCTGTGTTTACAGCTTGGTCCTACTGTTCCCCAAATGGCCAAAAGAATCAGTTAATGCATGTTTAATATTACCACATGCACAAGTTACTCTTAAGCTTGCTTATCAGTCACTGTTCATAAACCAAAGTTTCGGTCTTAAGTAAGTAATACAATAGACCTGTCATCATGGATTGATTTCCGAGAGGAGCTGGCACAGTCATAAAAGGTTCAATCACTCTCATAGTTCATTCACGATTAGCTGGCACAGTGATGGGGTTACATAAGAGCAGCCTTTTGCTTGCCTTTCAAATTAAACAAAGTAACAATAATAAAATTAAATCATGGCCAGTGACAAAATGATTTAAAGGTTATATAAGAAGTTGTGTAAGACGTTTAATCATAGGAAATGTCCCAGTGGGGCTTTGTTTTGTAAAATAAAGAGTGAAGAGATTTTCCATACAGTTTCTAGTAGAGTACAGAAATACCCAAACGCACATACACGGGAGAAAACATGCTTCATACATTCAACTTACAAACGCTGCAGCAGCGTCCTGACATGATAATTAATTATGGCCTGTTCCGTGTTAGGTTTCATATACACCAGCTGAAAATAAATGGGCAGAGAGCAAGAAAGAGAGAGAAGGCGCGAGGGAGGCAGAGCGGAGTGAGGGAAGGAAGGAGGGCTTTTTCACATGGGCATGTCATCATGGAGTCCAGCTGATAATTATAATCACGGTGTTTCTGTCTCTCTCTCATTCTCCCCCTCGTCTCTCCCTCCAGCATCATGGCTGTCTGGTCCTCCTTCTCCTCCAATCTCCTGCTCCTTCTCCTGATGTCCTCCCTGGATTGGCTGTCCGCTCCAGGATCTGCATTTCTCGCGGACTACATGACACCATCCGGTAGGTCGCCGCGGGGGCTTTTACTGCTCTGTTTTCGTGGACAAATAAGCAGAAGAAATGAAGCGGCATGAGACAAATCGTTCCGCAGACAGTTTATCAATCGGTTTGACATGCAGCTCATCAAACATTAACAAATGTGATTCAGGTTTTTTTTGCGCACAACATGCTGTTGACACTTGTTATCACGTCTTATGTCAGACAGCAGTTGCAGAATGCTGTGTTTGCCCAGATACATGTGGAAACGTTTGCTGTTGAGCAAACGCCGCACTTTCCTGGTTTGGCTTGTCAAACAGGCTGGGGATCAATGGAGCGAGGGTAAATATATGATTGGGGCTTGTCTGTCAAAGTCCAGGGACAGGACGATGCGGGATGTTCGGGCCAGCTAATCCAGCTGTCACTGAACCATTCGAAATAATTGGGTGAAAGAATGCTGCGGCCGAGAAAAACAGACCAAACTTTAAAATTCTTTAATTATAACTCACCACCGTAGGAGAAGGACATTTAAAACCAACTATGTCGTTGACTGCATAATTTTCACCACTGACCCTCGGAGTGAGGGTGAGAGAACAGGCCTGTTGTGATTCTTCTATTGGCTGAAGCGCCTCCAGCTGGAAATGGGTGAACGTGTGCAGCCTCAGCCAAAACGATTCTTGTTTATTTAGCGTCTACCTACGTTAGAACAGCGCATGATTTAGAGAAATGCTCACAGCCAAGATAGGGCAACTCCCAAGAATAGATCGATTCTGCTGTTGACTTTTTTCTAAAACGTGTGCCTAAACTCTCCAAAAACGAAAATGTCTGGCGTTTGGTTCTGCCGTGTCAGCATACTTGAGTTTTGTATTATGAGAGATGCTACTTCTGGAAGGCGAGCGAGCAACCGTCTCCTATAAAAGTCCTTATTGCTCATTGGCCCAGTTCAGTTAGAAAACAAACATCTATCCTCCTAAAAACATAGTTAGTTTTCCTGATCAGTTAAATGTCCTTTTAAGATTTTTTTTGTTTTTTAGACTTTCTTTTTTTTAAAATTCCTGAGCTAAGACGCGGTGAAGCTTCATTAAGTTTCAGTTAAAGGAATGTTAAGCTTGCGTGCAGTCAATGGCAAACCATTTGGCATCACAATAAAAGTTGTCCTTGAGTGTACATTTTGGCAAGTCACTGTCTCCCTAGTGTATTCTTAGGCCCATCTGCTCTTTTCCATTAAGAAGTGTGCCAGACAGCATTAGACGGAGACCTATCTCTGCTGCAGCAGCTGCTACCAGAATTGAAAGCATGCACGTTACCTGCTTCGTACGGATGTCAACACTGGGAGAATCTGAGCTGTGCGATACCTCACAGCAGTCAGCGCATGTTAATAATTTTTCAGTACTCCATTTGAAATAATACCGCCTGTCTGTATTCATGATTCCTTTAAAAAAAAAAAAAACTTGTCTGTGCTATGTGACATGTTGAATGCACAGGGCTGTTTGTTTCCACCCTTCCAGCATCCAGTGGTCACTTTTTCATTTGTGATTTTGCCATATTTTCATGATGCGGAACAAGAAACCCCTGCATGCCGGACAAATAGTCTGGCGCCTCACTTATTCTTTCTTTGAGCAGGTTTTGTGAAAAACTGCTGAAAATTTTACCACCAGCATCCCCTGGACAATGCCAACTCATCTCAGTTTTTAATACTGTGGGTTGTTTTTTGTTCATTTTTTTCAGCAGGAGGGGTTTCTCATCCTGTTTTTTTGGGCAGTGCGCTCCACAATTTGCCGTTTCCTAAAATTGAATTACCAGGGAATAAAAGTCAAAGCTTTGCCATCTGTGTATTGGTTAATTTAACTTTTGGAGAGAATAAATGACTAAGTGGGATGATGTGGCGCAAGTTTAAGAACATATTGTTCTTTCTGCTTTGCTTCTCCAAATGAAAAATAATACTGTGGCCTGTACTGGTACCAATACAGTCAAAATCTTATTGTTTTCTCAGATTTGATTGTGAATCAACTCCTCCTCATTCCTTAAACACAGCTTTGAAGCACATCTAAAAAAAAAAAAACAGGAAGAAGGCCTGAAACATACCTATGTGTACGTTGTCATTGTGATCAGAAAGTGATGACTCTGATTTTGTTATAGTCATTGATAACGACGATGTTTTTTTTCATCTGTCTTTACTGGTTTCTTGGTTACCGCTGTGCCTTTTGGCGATGTTTTTGAAAATGAGTCAGTATCAGGAAGGGGCGAGTAAACTGAGTAAGGTAAGTGGGTTAGTTGTTTAATGTGATGTAAATAAGCAGCAGTCACACCTCAGAGCCACAGAGCTTCCCGATGAGATGCCGCATGTCATAAAATAACATCAGCAACATGTATAAAATGGTGCAGCCGGTTTATATCATAGATACATTGTATACATATTTTGATAACATCCACACAAAAAGGCTGATTTCAACACAGCTCTTCCTGCATTAAGATGCCATGTTACATCAAAAGCACTTGTGTGAAACAGACGGCGGGTTTGTAAAACCACACAGATTTTTGGGCTCTATGCCTTTGCCCTCGGGCCTTTTGACTTTGTGTTTGTTCACAAACTGCAGCAAATGTCTTTATCTCTGCGGGCCTTGCGTTACCTTTGCGATAAGCTCTCAGACAAACTGCTGATAGCCAGGTGAGGCCAAACCGCCGAGCCGTCTGACCGGTCCACCTCCTTCGATCGCTAAAATGGCCTCCAGTGACCACTTCGGTAGCCTGGCCCTGGTCTTCCTCGACAACCGGTAAAACATCTGTAAACACAAAGCAGCTGCTGATAGCATGAGCAAACACACGCAGCCTGTGCTTTTCTCAGGCTTACTGCTGTATAAACTCCGATCCCAACACCTCCTTTCTGCACTCGGGTTTACACTTAAAACAGTATATCCAGAAATCATTCGGCCTTGCGGAATAAGTTAGTAACCTTGAAATATGTGCTTTTTGGGTTTGTTTAAAACCATTTTATTGTTCTACTTGGGGACCACAGAGAGCCTTCCTAAAATCCTGTGGGCTATGCTGTTTCTGTAGCATTTTTATGTCTGTTGTAGAGCCAGCCGCATGACAAGATGCTTGGAGATGCTCCTATATATTTAAGGGCTTACCAGAGTGATTACAGCCAGTGGTAGTCGTTTGTCTCGATCTGTCTGCGCACCCTTTCTTTTTATCCCCCAGCCTTTCCTGAGTGTGTCTCGGGAGGATTTGTTCCTCAGGTCCATAGATTGATCACGCTGAGAGAGGCTGTGCTCTCGGCCACAGAAAGGTGGTAACCTGCGGTACGAGTGCAGAGGTTTGGTCCGCCTGGCTTTGTACACACAATCTACGGTTACGCTCGCTTCAAAGACGAGCAGTGGGTGTGTTCGCTCCAAGCAGCAAAGCGGGGGCCTCGTGCGGGATGTGCTGTCTGAAGTTAAACACAGCATTGGGAACTTAAAAAACGTGAGGGAGAAGTGCATGCTGGAGACGATGGGAGGGAGAATATGAGGTTGTTGAACTGTTTCGTAATGGCAGGAGAGCTGCAAAGGGGACAGATCCGGCTGCAGCATCCTGCATGGAGGAAATGTATCCTGCGAGTGTTTATAAGCAGCAGGGTAGGAGAAAGTACAGAAAGTCAAAGTGAAACCAGAAGGACCTCATTATGCACTGCGGCATAACTTTGGTTAACAGTTTGTCCTATAGTCCATTTTTGTTGACCAGTGTGGTAAATTAATAAAAGTGCATTATTATTTTCAGGGTTAAATATTAGGTAAAACGTGCAGTCACCAGGGTATTTGTCTCGACTCTCTCCAACTTAAAAATCTCAGGGTTTCCTTTGACATTGCAATACTCTGCTCTGAAGGACGATCGATCACCTGCTGAACCGAATCAGACAGATCCTGGCGCATCTTTTATTATCAGTGCCATTTCGAGATGACTAAAACAATCTCAAAAACCTCATAAAATTAGTAGGTATTACAGCATAATGTAGTCTCTCTCTAAGACTTAATCAGCCTAATACTAATTTTGATTTTAATAAATGGTCATTTCTTTTCCTCCTTCATTAAAGCAAGAAATCTTTCATATCCAAAAGCATAGAAAGAAGTGAAGTTTCTGAGGCATAAAGGAGGAGCTGTCACATAGAAAAGCAGCACTAATAACAGCTGCGGAGCCATTTTGACTCATTTCTCAAACAGGGATCTCACAACTCAGTGTGAGGCCACACAGTCGACAGCCGAATTTAACATGTTGCTTTGTCCAGTGTGAAAACGTCTAACACCCTGCTTAAGTGCCGAGGGTGGCAGAGTGGAATAATCCAGGTGGGGGGTAGGGAAGACAGAGGGAGAAAGGTGAGGAGAGAAAAAAAAAGTCAGGCTCCCCTGGTCATTTATATTTACTCTCACTTGGACATAATATGACATAACTAAGCCAATGCTGTGGGCAGTAATGCCATTAGAGGAGATTAACATCATTAGTTCTGGCTAATAAATCGCTGGGACCAAGTAGAGCTGACTGGGTCACTGCATGGTTAACACACAGCAGACTGTATCTGGTAGACTTCAAAGCTATGAACAACGATGGGAATCATGCGGATCGGATGGAGCGAGGACTTGTCATTCTTTTGTCCCAAACTGTAATATGGAAGAAAAGCCACAGGTCCTGTTGTTGCAAGTAGGAGCAAAGGCAGAACGCGTTCAAAGAATCGCACAATGGCACTTTGATGTTCTCTGTCGGTTTTTGTTTTGAAGGTGTAAGTTCATTGTGTGCGTTTGGTTGTGTGCGTCCGTGCACTCGCGCGCGAAACCGCGTGTGCATGCTGGTTATTTATATCACCTGTTTACATTCCCGTGTTTGTATCTTGTTGCGGTCTCTCACCTTTCTCCCCCTCTCTTCTGGCCCACTTCTTGCCCTCTCTGGCTCTCCGCGATGCCACATGGCCCCCTGACGCAACATTCAACCTCAAGTTGAGACAAAAAAACAAAAAAAAGAAAAGAAATGAGCACATACAAAAAAGTTAAAGTGAAATATGGCAAATCCCTTTTTTTCTTCCAATTTTCCAGATTGTGTTCCTCTCCTCTCCTCGTCCCAGCTTTGCTCTCGTCTGCTCATTCTTTCTCTTCCTCATCAGCCAAGACGTGTTTCTTGTGGAAGACAAACGATGCAGTCTGCTGCGCACATATTAACTCATCAACTGGTGTGTGTTGCAGAAAAGTGACTGTGTGTGTGTGTGTGTGTGTGTGTGGACTGTAGTGCAAAGATATAATGTAGGACTTGGCATGTGGAGACTGACAGGCACTTTTACTCTTAGCACAGCGCCAGTGTGTGCTGCCAATTTCTCCATCTGTTTAACAGAAACACACACGCACGCAAGGACCGATGGTGCTGCAGGAAGTGATGTGGATCATCTGCTGCGGGTGCTGCGATGGCAGTTAAAAGCCGATGCTGACCAGTAGTACCAAATAAGTTTACTTAATTGTTCAAAAGCTGTGCATGCTTAGTCTAGAGCCATAGAGCAAGTGGATACTGGGCATTGCAGCAACATAGCAAGTCCCAGTTTAGTGTCAGCATCTATAAATACACAAATATTTGTGGTGATGTAACATAAAATCTGCACTTTATGTTTCGCTTTACCCTAAAAAATGTTACATTTTGCCTTTTACTCTTCCTGCGGGGGTTGAGTCGAGATTTGCAGAGGCAATTCAGTTCTGAGTGTCTTGTAATTTGTTTATACTGTCGGCCGAGAGCAAAGTGCGAATTATGTGAGTGAAGCGACTGGGGACACGTACTGTTCAGCAGACCGTGTGTGTGTTCTCTTCAAGCATAGGGCAATCAAATCAATTATGGGCTAATACCAAGATGAAGAGACACTCAGAGTCTATGTTCCTAGTGTTCACGTATATAGCTGTTTGTGTTTTTTGGGGTTATTTTTGACATTATGGTAGTTGCATAAAAGAAAAAAACACTCCCTAAAACCTGTGCACAGGCTGTACATGCAGGTAATAAATGACTGAGTTGATTTACTGCATGTATTGAAAATAAGGGAAACTGCTTTATAGGTAGGAAAACCTACCACAAATGTCAAATGTTTTCTCAGCCTCCAGACAGTACTCACGCTGCAGCATTTTGCACTAATTGTAGACAGGAAATACCAGTCTAGCAGAAATTATGATGTTCAATGAGTTGCAGTTGTCAAGACTGGCAGGATGTTCTCTATGTCAGATGTGGGTAGAGCACTTTGTTATTTTTTTAAGTAATTCTGTGTTTAACAAAATTTTGTTTATTACTGAATTGAATGCAAACTCAAATATTCAAACCCAGATTGTGTACAGACTGAAATGAAAGTGTGATGGCTGCGGAAAATTTAGGTTTTATTGTCATGAAGACTGTCATGGATTTGTGAGTCATCCAACACTGAATGTCCTCAAGTATTTCTATCAACACTCAGCTCAGTTGTTAAATATTAATGAAGCTTAATATTTAAGCTTAATCTGTGTAGTTTTTAAATGGATTTTGTATGTGTCCACTGTTGTTGCCACTGTTGTGGCATATGTATGTTAAAGAGAACGGTAACAGGCCTAGAATTGAACCCTGAGGGACACCACACATATTGGACAGATCACCCCCAAAGACTGTGAAATGTTTCAAGCAGAACCTGTTATAACAAATACCAACATGTCAGCAGTACCCTACAATAATAAAGTAATTTTACATGCCTCATGTCTAAAACTGTTTAAAATGAATTTGCTCTGCTTTTAATTTCCAAACATCGTGTTTTCATTAAGGGAAATGCGACTGCCAATATTTGTCTGTTTGGTCTGTTGTCTGCTTTGCACAGTTCTCAAATCTCATTCGCTGTTTTTTTTGGCTTTGCATCACAATCCACACATATGCTGACTGTTGCTGTCTAGCTGTCTCTCTCTTCCTCCTCCTTCTTGCCAAACGTCTCTCTCCTTGTAGCATCCTCTGAAGCATTATTAACCTCAGCACTAGCTTAAATCTACAAATGAGCCGGAAAAGGTGGTAATTCATAGCGTCATAACCTCATTTCCCTTGCGTTTCTCATGACACTCGAGCATTTCACAATGCCGTAACTGATAAAGGCTGGTCGCACCTTTCTCTCTGCCATTTTAGTGCTGTTTGCCAGGTGGTGCAAGAGCCGGGAGAAGAGTGTGCTTTATTTAGGCTTTTTAGTGGATTTTAAACCTTAATGGCTAAAGCTGACATCGAGGTAGATAAGTGGTTTCCTAGCTCCTCTGTATGGACTGATGAAGACAGGACATGAAGCTAAGAGCTGTTTATCAGTCTCAGCTGCACACACAGCCCACAAGGACCGACCGATTCATCTGGACAGCCAGGACTAACGTGCACACACACACACACACACACACACACACACACACACACACTCAAAATTAAGTTTCTGCTTCCAGCCGAAGGCTTTCAACTGCTGATCGTTTAATGGCAACTGGCAGGTACAGACAGGATTTAGCCCCCATCAGTGGAAGTGGCTATATATATATATATATATATATAGTATCTGTGAAAAACAGGTGAGAGGCCCTGCAACAAAATTACCAGCCAATGCATGGCAGGTCAGCTTCTAGCTGTCAACACGATAGCCCCTGGCTTGTGAACCAGTTACAACGTGAACAGTTCCTTGAGGGTTTCTTTTTTGAAGAAGAAGAAAGAGTGGGGAGAAATGAAGATGGGATTAAGCCTTTTGATATCAGAGAAGAGCAGTAAGAGAAGAAATATGACACTTAGTAAATGAGTGAGAATGAGAGACATTGAAAATAAAGTGAGAATTCGATTCTCTCCAGGTGTTACTGCTAGATAACCTTTCACCTCTGACGTGCCTCAGACTCGTCTACCATCCGGGGCTGCGTTCAAAAATGCAAACAGCTTTTTAAGAAATGGCTGCACCCTCTGACCTTTTCCTGCAGAGCACCATTCTTTACGAAGAGGTTAACTTTTCAAAACATTGTCGGTGGGCGAGTCTTCTCCACCCAAAAGAGAGCAGCATTAAAACATTAAAACATTAATCTTATTTTGTACCTCAGTGCTTATGTGCAACAGTTTTTGTAGCAAATAAGCATCAAAATGAACACATAAAATTATGTATGAGACAAGAAATGGTGTTTAAAAGAGTCTAATTAAGTTTTCTGGAATGCTGCTTGAGCCTGAAATAACACCAGTCATCAAGAGATATATTTAGTATATGTCAGTCATATGTATTGCAGAAACTTAGATCTCAGGGGTGGTAGTTGACTTTTTATGTAATCTGGTCTGCTGGAATTCTGAGCTCTCCTTTGCATCCAGTGTCTGCAGAAAGGTCTTTGATGGTGGCAGCTGGAATTTGTTAGATGGGGGAGGGAGGCCGAGTTGAAATAGCAAAGCTCTGGGAACCACGACAGTGTGCAGAGGATGAGGGGAGGGAAGGTGGGAAAGGTGCAGTGGGGGGTTGAGCGCTAGAGGCACAACGACGTACGAATGCAGTGAATTATGAGGTTACACTGGCATCGCATAGAAAGTAATCAATGTAATGTTGTATATTCTGTGTGAATAAATGATGAGCATTTGCAATCCAGCTTCTCTGGGAGCTGGACTGCAGCCTGGCGTGGTCAAGCTTTTCTGTGAGCGTTTTTTGTTGTGGTGTCTGTGGTTAGAAGTGTGGCGATGTTAACAAGGGATGCATGCTGACCGGGTGTGTGTCTCTTTTCAAATATAGTACATATGCACATGCTGGTTTTGTACTATTTCTTTCTTTTTTTTTTTTAAGATTAAGAAACATTCACAGAGTGTATGTAGAGGTAATTCTTGTTCACTGTTCGTGAACTAAAAAAATCCCATGGCAGTGCCCTGCTGCATTTGCACAGTATTGCTCCGGTCTGTCTTTAATTCCTCGCCTCGTGTTGTGAAGCATGTTTATGTTCTGGGTTTCTGTGTGATTTATGCTGCAGCCAGCGCTGGAGGAGAGCTGGGCAGAGCAGAAATCAATGATACCTTCAGTTGCTTATTTATGGTTGCACCAAACCCTGGAACTCTCAGCTGGATGAGAAACTGGCCTCCGACAGGAGAGGGCGGTGGCGGGGGGATTGGTGATGGGGAGTGACAGGGTGGCGAGGGAGGAGGTGGAAAGGGCTGAGTCAGGGCCGTGGGGTGGGGCAGTGAAGAACCGTAATGTGTCTGAATGGATCTGGAGGTTATAAAGACACAGTGAGTGAAATTTGACGCTGTTTGTAACACCATCTTTCAACAAGTTGTTTTCCTACCCACATGTGCGTCACAGGTTTACAGTAAGCAGAAGTATATTTCAAAAGAACATAGGATGCAGACTGAAAATAAGCCTCATCTCCCACCAGCAGAGAGCATAACCCTCACCGCAGGTTACATTACATCCATCATGATTGTGTGTTTTTCTCGTGTCAGCTTCAGGCTGCTACGGATGGGCCATGACCTCCGGCACTGAAAATATGCGATGCTAATGCAGTGTAAAGTGTATGTGCAGGTATTTTAAAAGAAAGCAATATGGTAAGCTGACACATTTTCCAGCTTGTGTCTGTGAAAAATGTACAAACCTCACGTGACCACAGAAATTGTACAACAGGTCTTTGTGCAGAGGAGACATGATTTACACAGATCAGAGCTAGAACATAGCAGTAAGTCAATCTTTTAGTCTTTCAAGGGTGGCTGATCAGCCTGAGGTGGTGTTGTTGTATTGCAGTGTTATTTTTCTGCATGGTTACACGTGTCCCCCTGCTTAGCTTGAGGTTTAGACTGAATGTAGCTATTTCAGTCTTATCTAGTGTGACAGAGCAAGTATTATTTTTGACAATTAGCAGAAATAATGGTTTAAGGGATCGCGGGATCAGGGAAGTTGAGTTTTATCAGTATCGCGCATTGATGAATCATTAGGTTGATAGACTCAAGGTGATTGGTCAGAATTGTGCAATCTATGTCCTTCTGTTTGTTCTGTCTCCGATCCTTACCTTGCTTTGTCGTTTTCTCGCTGTCTTTCAGCTCCCCTTGAACCTCATTTCACAGACTGCGTATCGAGGGACCAGGAGACGTTCAGATGTTGGTGGAGTCCGGGCAGCTTCCACAACCTGACCTCCCCTGGAGCACTCAGGGTCTTCTACCTGAAGAAAGAGTGAGAGTGATAGCCTCTGTACCTACTTTACCAGGAGACTTTCAAGTCATTAATTTGTATCTGTGTACCTCTGTGCTTATTGCTTTTATTTTGGTCACCTCCTTTAGCTCGCCCACTCGTGAATGGAAGGAGTGCCCAGAGTATATCCATTCAAACAGGGAGTGCTTCTTTGACGTAAACCACACATCCGTTTGGGTTCCCTACTGCATGCAGCTCCGCGGCCAAAACAACATCACTTATTTCAATGAGGATGACTGTTTCACTGTGGAGAACATCGGTTAGTAACATGCATTTATGCATATATCCTGATTTTTGCAATAATTCTGATGAGTCACCTGCACAGAATTTGTAAATGGTACTTGCTGCTACACATCAACTAACCTACAAAAAGTCACATGCATGTCAATATCAGTGTCAGATACACAGTGTTTATGTGGTGTTTTGATGTCAGACAGCCTTTATCTAACGAGGACTGTCAGAGATGCTGATATACTGAAACATCATATGGTTTCTGATATCTCTTCCATGGAGAAACCTTTGTTCAGTAGCTCCTCTCGATGTGTGTGTAACATGATTATCAGCATGTTTTTTATTGATAACATTTGGATGTTTTTTTTATCACTGAACTTTAGAGTAATGATTTATAGAAGAAGTCAAGTCACCAACTGATATACTTTGTTGATATATGATATAAATAGCTGTTGGTTGTTTTCATTCTGTTCAAACTTAACTCTTGTTCTTTTCCTGGCAGTACGTCCTGACCCACCTGTCTCCCTAAACTGGACCTTGCTGAACAAAAGTCCCTCCTGGCTAAGTTATGATGTCATGGTCAACTGGGAGCCCCCGCCATCTGCAGACGTCGGGGCGGGCTGGATGCGCATTGAGTACGAGATCAAGTACAGGGAGATAAATACCACAAACTGGGAAGCTGTAAGTCTTCTCTCCTCTACTTGCCTTTAAATTCTCTGTGCTCCCCCGTTGCTAAGTGCAGACACTCGCTTGCATGTCCTGACACATGTAAACACACACCTCAAAACTTCACAAAATGCCTCTGTGCTCATGCACAAGCTCACGCAAATGCAAACACTCTCCTTGTGCACCCTTTTTAAAGTAAATTGTAGGTAGGTCATAGAGGCACAGTGTCGTGTTTCCTTCCCCCTCCCCCCTTGACTCTTCTGGCCAAAATGCATTGTAGCTTTGTTGGCGAGCCAGTGGAAGCCAGAGCAAGGCCCTCTGGGAAAACACAGCCTCTCTGAAGGAAGTGAAGGGAGGGATCTGTAGGTCAGGGGCCATGGGACCTTGAACAGGCTCATATTCATTACCGCCCGGCCAACCAGTCTGACACACGCAGCCTTGGAAACCGTTTTAGAACCCTTCATTATAACAGCATGTCATCCACCTAATGCATCTGGAGTGTCTCAGCAATTGCACCTTTGCAAAGGTCATTACACTGTTATAGGTACCAAAAATAAACATAGACATCTTGACAGCCTGTAAAACAGTCAACTTTAGCTGCTATTAGAATAAACAAAAGCTGAATCCTTTCCCATTTATTAAAATGCAGCCTAATCACTATGTTTTTCTGTTCCTCATCTGTGCTTTTGCTCTCTCTTTTTTCCCCACTGCGTTTGTGTATTTTAGTTGGAGATCCAGCCGAACACCCAGCAGACTATCTATGGTCTGCACACAGGAAAAGAGTATGAAGTGCACATCCGCTGCAGGATGCCTGGCTTCACAAAGTTTGGAGAGTTCAGCGATTCCATCTTCATTCAAGTACCTGAGACGCCCCGTCCAGGTGAGGTCATGGTGTCTCACAGGTAGAGCAACCCAACTTTTGGTTGGATGCAGTAGATAAATGTGGCTGGCATGTTGTTTCATACAGGTCAGACAGACAGAGTGCAACTTCTGAACACTGTTGGCATTATGACTATGATGATGATGTTTCATGTTTTTTTTTTTCTTTTTTTTAGAGCCTTCTTTCACCCTCACGCTAGTTTTTGTTTTCGGGGTTGTGGGCATCCTCATACTCATCATGCTCATCGTCGTCTCCCAGCAGCACAGGTAGGACAACAACCGACACTCTCACGTTTTCCATGTGCACAAACCAGTAGTGCCCCAAACGTATTCAACCTCTCCCGCATTGATGGTGGCAGCGGGACAACATGTGTGGAAAATCAGCATCAGATCGTCGCTACACAGCGTGGCCTCATTTGCGACACCACAGCACCCACAAACACTGACAACTGTGAACATTATTTTCATCATGTCCTCGTCCTCTCCCTGCCGTTGCAGATTGATGATGATTCTGTTGCCACCCGTTCCTGCTCCCAAAATTAAAGGCATCGATCCAGAGCTGTTAAAGGTAGGTTTATGTCTGCGTTGTTGTTGTTCTACATTGTGTGTGATTTCGCTCATGTTAGACAACATACACACTAGACCCTGACATACATATACAGACCTGGTCTTAGCTGGTTGTTTTGTTCCTGGCGCACAAATTGCCAAAAATGCTCCCTATTGCATTCATATTTATCCACCAGAGAGTGCTCTTAACTCTAAAATGTCCCACCTTGTATAAAGATTCTCTATTAAGTCATTTTTGTTGGATTCATGTCATATATAATTTTACAAAACAAACAATTGTCTGATAATCAGTGATGCCAGTCAGATTCTACATATATGTTGTATTCTGTTGTGTGTACGTCGAGAGTGAATTCAGCAATTTCACAGCAGCCAACACATGGAACTGTGTGCTGTTTGTTCAGTGAAGTGATTACGTAAAGTGTTGTGTAACTGGAGTTTTTTTTATTACATTTCCATTGCTATTTGGATTTAAAACAGACACTGTGGGGGGCCCATGTAGCTCACTTGGCTGTGACATGTTAGGCCGTATAATCATCCCTCCGCCCGCTGTAACCAATCGCAGCCTGTTTACCATCTGGGTCAACTATCAGAACATAGCAAACATGTTCAGGAATAATCTGGAAAAAAACACATGTACTCTTGTTTTGTGTGAGTAAACAATGTCAGGAGAACCACTGATGGTTAATAAGATGATAAGAGGCCCTTGGTTGTGTTGTGGGTGTGTTATTGTCAGATTATGTGGGATGCATTTAACAGGCAGCCTGTTTGCTCTTTACAAAACAACCCTACCCCTGGACCTTGGGAAAATAAGTCTCTTGGAATAAATAAAATAATGACGCTGTTATTTCATGCTCAAACAAAGATGAAACACACAGTGTGTTGCAGCTGAAGTTTACACGTTAGACACAATGCTGCATAGGGAATACATGACTTCCTGCACCCTGATTGCACTCATGTACACACTTGTGCACATGCAGAAGGGGAAGCTGGACGAACTGAATTTCATCCTGACCGGTGGAGGTATGGGCGGCCTTCCCACGTATGCCCCGGATTTCTACCAAGATGAGCCCTGGGTGGAGTTCATCGAGGTGGATGCTGAGGATGCTGACGTTGGAGAGAAGGAAGACAACCAGGGCTCGGACACTCAGAGGCTCCTGGGTCTGCCGCAGCCTGTCAGCCATCACATGAACGCTGGGTGCTCCAACGCCATCAGGTAAAACACAGATTCTCATGTAAGTTTTCATGCTGACAGACCCTTTCTTTTCCTCTAATTACACCTGTTTCCTTCTCTCCCAGCTTCCCTGATAATGACTCAGGCCGGGCCAGCTGTTATGACCCAGATCTGCCCGACCAAGACACCCTAATGCTAATGGCCACCCTGCTCCCCGGCCAGCCCGAGGAAGGAGAAGCCTCCGTTGAAGTTGTGGAAACAGCTCCAGCCCCAGAGAGGCCCCTCGTCCACACCCAACCTGGAGGCGCCCAGACTTGGGTCAACACAGACTTTTATGCCCAGGTCAGCAACGTGATGCCCTCTGGAGGCGTGGTGCTGTCTCCTGGCCAGCAACTCCGAATCCAGGAGAGCGCCTCGGCCGCTGAGGAGGAAACGCAGAAGAAGGAAAAAGAGCCCAAAGGCAGCGAAGACACCGTAGAGAAGAAGCAGAAGGAGCTGCAGTTTCAGCTGCTGGTCGTGGATCTCGACGGAAACGGCTACACCACCGAGAGCAACGCCCAGCAGATCAGCACTCCCCCCAGCTCCCCCGTGCCCGGCGAGGGGTATCACACAATACAACCTCAGCCAGTGGAGACCAAACCTGCGGCCACAGCAGAAGATAATCAGTCACCGTACATTCTGCCTGACTCCCCACAGTCCCACCTCTTCGCCCCCGTTGCAGACTACACAGTGGTGCAGGAGATGGACAATCAGCACAGCCTGCTTCTCAACCCGCCTCCCCGCCAGTCCCCCCCTCCCTGCCTGCCGCAGCACCCCCTCAAGACCCTGCCTGCTATGCCCATAGGGTACGTCACCCCGGACCTGCTGGGGAACCTCTCGCCGTGAAATGACAGTGCCATTCGGCCTTTAGGTGTCAGGTTAATCAACCAGAACATCCCCTGCAGTCACAAAAAGCCTGTTTCTACCTGATTCCTGCTGGAAACCAAATAACTCACAGCACACCATGTGGGATGAGAGTGTACAGGTGTTTGTTTTCAGAGGGTGCTGAAAGGGAGTCACAAGGAGCTACAAGCTGCATATGATGACTCTTTTGCGTCTGCTACGCCGATTCAGAGGCAGCCGAAAGTAAACGTCACAAACCAAAGGCACAGTTTGCTTAAATTGTCGACATCCTTGCACAAGACACACGCACACACACATGCAGATAAACAGGCTGAGACTGTAATGAGTCAAAAAGCATTAGCTCACTGGTAAACTGCCCTGGATCGCGTTACATCGCCGGCTAATTGTGTTCAGAGTGATGACGCTGCCGAAGTCTTAATCTAACAGAGAAATGTTGCACGTTAGATCGATTAGACGAAGACGAGCACATTCTAGTCATGTTTTTCACACCACACCGAGAAGAAGTTGCTGTCGTCGATACCTCTTGCTGGCAGAGGTGCTTTGCAGCTCAACTGTGGCTTATTTTGTATTCTTACATTTCTTATCTCATCATGTCATCTTATTAGTACTTCACTAGAGTTATATTTTTTATATAAAACAGGCATTACATGAAAAATTCACCCTAACATGCGGTTGGAAACACTATGCAGTTTAACCTTGCATTCCTGATTTCATTTTGTTTAATGGTATACTGTTCATATTTTCATGAATAAGTAGCCAAACGTTGATTATATGGAATTCTGGGAAATGAAGGAAATCGCTAACTGAAGTGGGGGGGGGGGCGACGAATAAAAGGGAAAGTACAACACAATAATTCCTGGAATGTATTGAATACTACAGACTGATTATACATGTCCCAGCACAGAATTTTCTTTCAACCTGAGTTTATTTATTTTCATTTTGTTCTGACGTGCACGCCGAGACCACGTCGCTCACAGCGCTCAGCAGCAGTTCTATTACTATGAGAAAGGGTTTATTCAGATTCACAGCTGGGAGCCGCTCAGTACAAGTAGTATACGGCACACTGAGCATCACCAAGTGCCTTGCTCAAGGGCACATTCTTTAGCAGAAGGGAAGATATGCAGACACGCACCCAGCTGTTTAGAGAAACCAGATAGTGCATTTTGTCCTGTAACAACAACCAGTGCTCACTCATAATCTGTCACTTAAACTGAAACCTTAATGAGCAAGCTTTCTACTTGGGAGTTGTATTCTTCTCATGTTGCATTGTTATTGCAGGGACAGCAACTGGAACAAGTTGGAAGACTGTGAAAGTATGTAATAGCTGTAATTAGCTGAAATTTTATATGTATTATCTGCCGAGTACACCGTGTTAACAGTATGTGCCTATGGTAGTATTATCTGCTTACATAATTAGGATTTTCGCATTTATGCATTGCTATCTACAAGCGAGTACTGCTACACATAGGTGTGTGCATGGAAAAGCTTGCACATGCACTTACACAGTAACGCGCATGCATACATATACACACACCACATTAACATATTTGCCGTAATTGACATTTCATTTTCCCTTCCCGACATAGTCATAAAAATGATTAGCTGAAAATTGTCATGAAATAGTTGCAGGGGTGATGAAGAGGCCACGAAACCATATTTCACACATTTATGATCGTACTCGTGAAAGTGGTCACAATTTCCAAAACAAAAATGTTAATTAGGACAAGTGATGAAAGACTTCAATTTCTAAGTTGTAGTTTGATAGATTGCCGCATACCTAAATAGAAGAGCAATATGTATGTAATTAGGCATGAGTTC
>JAVQJZ010093304.1:0-16852 GCA_036025355.1 Leiopotherapon unicolor
ATATATACTGCAAAAGGAGAGGGAAATAAAATTTAAGTGGAGATGCCTTTTAATGACTTTTACTAAAAACATCCTCATCAGTGCTGGATTTTCCATGCCCTAAGTGTTACTCAGGTTAATTTTTATGTAGTGAAAATGTCTGGGGTTTTTTTCTTCTCCATAATCTGTTTTCATTTTCATCCAATTTAGCAAAACTGCCCCTTATGTGGATGGTGGAAACCATCCTGAGCAGCGTGCACGTAGACAGACACAGAGAGCATACCCACACTAATGCAAAGACAGAAAAAAAACACACAAGATCATTAGACTTTTATAGCGGGACGGGCAGACAAGAAGGAAGGGAGGCTGAGTAACAGTCAGCCACCACAAACAATCGCTAGCAGATGCCGGAGCTGTTGTTACAGAGCGGCGCAGGGGTGAGAGAATGGAAGGTGAGGTCACATACATATTTGTGGCAGGATGCAGCAGAATAGACCTACTGTGTAATGTGATGGGATGGGGAGCTGGGCAACATGTGCACGCTGGCTGGCACATTCATACACCCGCAAACCGGTGCACAAACTCTCCCCTTACACGCACACGCAGAGCTCAGAGAATGATCCAGGGCCCAGAGGCAGTTTCCATCTAGTAGCAGCAGGGGGAGCAGCTCCACTATTGTTCTGACTGGATCCAGGCCCAGGGCACTGGGCTGGGGAAGTGCGTGCTCAAAAGCTGCCGCTGAGGGTTTGTGTGTGCTTGTAAGTATGTGCATGCATGTCCAACAAAAGTGGGGGTGTAGGTTGCGATTGAATAAAATTGCAACACACTACACAGTGGCTGTCTGATACGGTTTCCCTCACTGTCCGTCCTCCCTCCCGTCTCATTGTCACTTTTTATAGCACCTGGTATCTGAGTAGAAGCAGCAAAGAGAAGAATAAAAATCTAGATCAATCAAAGGCTGGTTTTCTTTCATTGCAATTACACTAAGAAGCAGAAGAGGTTGGTGTTGAACTGAGCAGACACATTGTGAATAGTTGAGAAAAGTGAGTGATGAATATAAATGAAATGCCTTAAAGGATAAAGTCGATGAGAATTTTTTTTTTTTATGTTTAACAACAAATCTCCTGAAAAGACCTGAACCAACAATGGAGTTATCCAAGATGTGGTCCTGCATGTGGAGCTGCAGGCTCTTTGCCATAGAACTCCATTGTCCTCCAGCAATAGTTTAAGAAACTTTATTTCTCCATTACAATGAACACGGCCTGTGTACTTTCCTCTGGATTACTTTGCGACTGCATTTGCGATGTTGAAAGTAGCTCCTTGCCAGGCGGATGTCATTCAGTTTCGTGTTTACGCTGGCTGTGTTCGTCATAGTGAAGGAATATGTCACCCAGTGTAACCGCACGCCTTTTTCACATGTTTTTATAAAGACTCTTGGACGACAAGAGAGTTCTTTGGCAAAACCAATATATATGTGTATACTTTGGCTTTGCTTATGGCAATATTTGTCAAGAGGATAAATCCATCACTTCTTTTTTTAGGAATCTGGCAATAACGACAAATAAGGTATCTAAACAACCAGGTAGTTCAGGGTTTTTTTTTAGATATCTGTCTCTGTGATTTATGCTGTCACCTACAAACAGTATTCATGGACACTATTTCTGCAATAAAGAGCATTTCCAACATTAAAATTTGTTCAGAATAACAGGGACATTCTTTCTCAAAGACCTGCTGCAGTGCTGCTGTTGAATTTTTTTAAGTACTTTTTCACGCAGTGAGTAAAAAAAAAAAACACAGCTCTGCTGTATTGGAGCAGAAATCTCAGACAGCTGTTTCAAGAACTGATCAAATAAAACATAAACTGTTTGTACAGAGGTGAGATGTTGTTCTGTTATTTGGGTAAAACAAGCTTTTTAATAAATTATGCACTGTTCAGTAACACAATGCCAAACACTCAAGTGACAGTTTGGTTACTGACTAAAATGGTTAAAAATTGGGCATATTTAGAGGCTGAACACGATAGCTACAAGACAAATTTACCCATTGTGTATTTTTGTGTTGTTAACAGACGGCCTGCAAAAGACATCAACTGTGTTTGATTACGCTAATTCCTGTTTGCTTATCTGTGTGTGTGTGTTGTGTGTTGTGTGTGTCTCACACAACCGTCACTGATTTGTGTGCTTGTAGTCTGTGTCCCTCCTTCACAGTTGTGTGAGGACACTCATGGTTAATGGCTTTCAACAGCACAAGTGTTAAAGCATCCAAATGCGGACAATTAAAGAGCCACTCTGCCAGAATAGACAGATGACTGCTGTTGGTGCAGAGAGAAGAGCTTTTATTCAACAGCTCACACTTTCTTTTCTCATGCAATGTCTCAGGCTGAAAATAGAGTTTAACAGGCCACTTCACCTCAAGGTCCGTTGCTCAGCTCACTGAAGACACACACAGATGCACACAAGGACGCTTTTTTTCCCACAATATCTAAAAGTTAAAGTCAGTGTTTTCTGAATTGTATTTTTAAAGAAGATGTTAAGAAGAAGCCTCATTTTTCAAAATAAAAGATTTTCACTCCACTAAATTTAGTGTCCACTTTAACTATCCTCTTACTTGAGGAGGCACCAGAAGTTGAACAAAGTTCGAAGAAATAGTTTGAGTGAGCAATAGATGGCCGTTCAGCAGATGACATCAGATTCTGACTGAAGTGCGCACAGTCCCATCAATCTCCTCCTTCATTTTCGCCATCGCTCTCTCCTCCCCGCTGAACAACAGACCCGAGTCATTTGCCATTGGCCTTCTGTATGTGTGTTTGTGTGTGCGTGTCCCTCTACCTCCGACAGGACCCATCACCTTGACCACTACAGAAAACCCAAGCCAGGCTGACCTTGGCTTTTCCATCAACCATTAATTCAGAGTCTTTCTGTCTATCTCTTCCTCAAAGCCTCCATCTCTCAGCCTTGTGTCCCATGGTTTGAGTTGTGTGTGTTCATTCTGCGTATGTGTGTGTGTGTGTGGTCTCCCATGGTTAGGGGAGCGTGCATGTGTCAGGTCCAGTGAAGGTGACACCTTATGCCTCGTGCCGAGATAATGAAGGCTTTAACTTTACAACTCAAGCATATCAGATTGCTGCACCACAGTCCCTCAGACACGCGCCCACAACATGAGTGATCTGAATGGGTCGCCACCCTCCATTTCATGTGCACTGAGCGGTGTGCACTGTAAAATTTGCCAAAAGGCCTCATCATCATAACCATCGCTTATTTCGGAGTGGGCTCCGGGATTGGGTTTAGTGAGACATATCACAGTACATGTGCTCGCGCGGAAACACACACACCCTTCAAGGAGGGCAGACAAGGGGTTGCACACTGTTTACCAACTGTTACGACAGCCGGAGGCAAAAAAAAAAGCTGCTCTGTGTGCATAACCTCAGAATATATGGGAGTCAAGATGTCAAAAATCATTCACGTACCTCACAACTGGGCTAATGTGGTGAAGGAAAGAAAAAAAAAACATCCCTCCAAATTTCTCTCACTGCCACTCTTTTATGCTTTCTCCTCAACTCACCTTTTCCTCCCCCTTTCATTCAGGAAGGGTTCTTTCCATAATAAAAGGAACCTGTGGAACTAATCCTTGCAAATCTCCTGTGCTTTCTGTCCTATACCTCCAGGCAACACAGCACACTGAAATCCTCCATTTGCATGCCTAAACTGCACTAACTGTGAATAAACCCTTTTAGCTGCTAATGTAATAACATCTCCATTTCAGGAAAAGAGCAGGGGGTTAGCCAGCCCTCAGAGATTCAAGCAAACTCACCCCTCTCCCTCCTCTCGCCCACCCTCTCCCTTTTCCCCTCTCATCCCTTCTCCTCTGCAGTACAATAGGCCCGGCATACAGATGCATCTAGTGGGCCCGCCTTATCATCCACATCTAGTTAGGGTCAGCTTTGGAAATGGAAGTGGAGTCCTGATTACAAGCAGATAAACAAGAACACACACAAACACACACACACACACTGTCACAAGCGGCCCACCAGTGCTCACCCTGGCTGGATTGTGCACCAGAGGATTAAAAGCTGAACTTCATTTTGATTTTGACATGTCTCTTTCCCTTTATTAACCGCAGCTGATAATTCCCACCGATGGTATCATAACCAAAACTTAAATCAGTTTAACTGAATTAATTGAAACTGTGTCAGTCTGATCATTTTCACCGTATATCCTTGAGTGCAAGGATGTATTTAGGAAAAAAGGAACCCACTCACTGTATTTTATGCCATTTTACAAGATTTAATTGGCCACTACCGCTCCCCGTTTCTCCGCAACAATAACCCACAGAACCCCATCACTGCCTTTCATCTCTAACTGAATTACATTAACACTGCTAAGTAGTTCAGAGGTCACAGAACACACTTGCTTTGCCACACACAGAAAAACTCACACACTGGCACGTAGAGTTACGCGGCATTATTATTTTCCACAGTCATATCAAGATGAGGATCAGAATACATTACAAGCTCTCGTTTCCCTGCCTCAGAGCAGGCAGCAAGAGATGCCAAGATATCACTTTAATTGTCCAATTACATGGCATATAGCTGTTCCAGCACGCCCTGAACTGGGTACTCCTCCCCAAATTCTGTTTTTTTGGAAAGATCAGTTTGGTTGTTGCAGGGATTTTTTTTTTCTTCTGCGAATTAGGGCTTGAACGGTGGAGATAACTGAGACATCTCTCAAGTTTCCCCCTCTGAGAGCTGGCGTTCACTACCTCACAGAGTTCACATGAATAATATTAACATCAAAGAGAATTTCTTGGAAACCATCTGATCAAGCTGTATCATACAAGGCTGTGACATGCCTATAACACACCCTCCCCCTCTTACTCTCTCATCTCTCTCTTCCACACACACGCACACACACACACACACACACACACACTGTATATACTGACACACCTAACATGCATTGGTATTCTCCTAGTGTAAGGGGGAGATCCAGTTTCTTCAAAGGACCCATTTCCACTACTACTACTACTACTACTACTGATACGATAAGACATCAATGATGAACACAAGCGCTGCTGCCATGGTGCATTCAGAGTCAAATGCACACAGTGTAGGGGAAAAAAACTGAAGAATATGACCTGTAGGTGGAAACATCTATCACAGAGATCACTTGTAGCAAATGTTTTCTGCTGACCCATTTTCTTTCCATTCATCCAGCTGAGCGTTTTTACTCGTATTCAAATTTACAAACAGGAGCCTCGCACCGGGAACTACTCCGGATCCACCTGCTTCCATACATTTCGACAGTACTCACGCTGTAATATGCATACATGTGCATATATACTGTACATGCACAGATAGACACAGACAGAATCTCACATCGCTGCCAGTCGACAGGGATGATGATGGAAAAAAGATTATTCTTGCTGGTTGATGACTAAATAAATAAACACACACTACATGCAGAAGCGGGATGAGAAAACACTGAGGAGGAACAGCTTGCAGCTCTGCCACTCATCCAAACCAAGCAACCATCCAACCAAATGCCAAGCAAGCCCCAAAAAAACACACATGAAAAAGATGAACTTATTGAGGTCTCTATTTCCATGGCAACACAGAATAGTTTTGATGATGTTCCTTCCCAGTCGGCAGGCAGGGTTTGGCCGAATCACGGCACAGATTGGTGCTCCGTGGCTTGTTACTAAGGGCGGATTTAAAACGTGCAGGGAGAGAGAGAGAGAGAAAGAGAGGGAGAGAGAGAGAGAGAGAGGCGCAGATGGTTGGAAGAATTGCCACTTTGAAGAAAACCCCAACCCACACTCACAACTGGGTTCTGCAATATTGATTTGAATGGATGGAAGGGAAGAAAACCTAGTGGCCTATGAATAAGTAAGTAATGGATAATATGGGCTAAATCAAAAGCCATTCAAACCGAATAGGATATGCGTTCTCAATGATGCAGAGGTCCAGTGCGTCTTTCTCTCTACATGAGGGCACAGCAAACTGTGGTACTGAACAGCACTGTCAAGCCTCCTCATGTCACGTCTCTAATATCCTCCAACTATAAAGCACAGAATAGAGACAGAGCAGCAAAAGCTAAAATTCAAAAACATCAAAAATCTTTGCTGAATGAATCTCAATCTGATTTAAATGAACTAAACCTCTTTGCTAAAATTTTTTGTAAAATATTAATCATTTCTTTATATCAGAAATGCTAGATATATGTATTAAAAATGGGATTTTGATGGACAGAACCACCAACCACTGTGAGTATCACAGTGCTCACACCACTACTACAACTTATTAGATTGCAGCAATGACTGTTGGCTATTTTGTATGGCTTTTAAAATCTTAATTACAAATTTCTTCACAACACTTGAGAGGCTCCAGTTCTTTTTTGAATAAACAACACACAATCATCAGGGGTTTTAATTTACCCAGCAGGAGGAGTTGTGCTAAATACCATCTATTTGAAAAAAGAAACTCCCCGAAACTTCCTCCTCTCACTCACGCTCTCTTCCCACAGTTCGCTCCTCTCCTCCTTTGCCTCTGCAGAGAGCGGCCACTATGAACCGCAGGAAACAGCATAAGAGCGCAGGGCCCCGCCAGGCCCCGGCTAGCTGTGATTTGTGTTCAACATGACGACACTGCTGTTCAGACAGACACGGCTGAAGACGCCAGGTTGATAGCGTGGCATCATTTACACGAGCACAAGCTCCAGCGCACCGTCCCTCTGTTGTCTCCCCTTCCCTCACCTTTTCAGCTGTCACCCACCCCCCACAACACACACACACACTTTTTTTTCACTGTGACCCCACAGCCCTAAATCCCCCTAGCACACGGCGACATGGCAGACAGGCAGCCACGCAGACAGGTGACCGTAAACAATTAATCAACATGGTGACACCTCTACATCTGCCAGCCCCAACATGAGGAGGGGAGCTGTCAGCTAGCAAAACAAAGCAGCCTCCAACACACACACTAACACACACACACACAATTATGTTGGTGAGTGGCCCACCAGCTCATACAGAATGTCACTCACAAAACGGGGAAGCTTGTAGATATGAAATATTTACCTAACACACTGGAGAGGCAGTGATATGACACACGGCTTTTAACAACTGATTTCTCTCATCATCGCTTGGATGTCATTGGACGCCGCCTGCCAGCTGCGATACCGCAGCATAATGCAGCAGAATTCAGTTTTTAAAAACGGCTCACATTTCTTGCATTAGTGGAACGTTCTATATTGTCGCTGTTTCATGGCCCTCTTCACAACAGCGTGGAGTTGAAAACTGGTTTGTGTCAAGTGGGTCTCAAGCCATACTTTTATTTGGAATCGTTTTCTAAACTTCCCCCATCACCAGTCATCTTTTTCATCCGATTGCAGCCGGCAAACAAAATGGGGGTCAATGCAACCATAATCTGTTCCCCTAAGTTACAACAAAAAAAACATTTTTTTTCCAGCCCAATGGAGGTGAGTGGATTTTGCTTACAGTCCCCAAAGCACAACAAAACAAAAGCAACATCAGTGTCCTTCTTACTCTGAATTCTGAAACAACTTCTTTAGTAGAACGTAGTCTGAGAGGGTTTTTTTTGACACATCTGAAAACATGGGTAAATACAACCAAAACTACCTATGCTGCGAGGAACTGCTACAAAACTGAGATAGAATGAAAAGATTTGTTTTGAGCGGCTGTTGCGGGTCATCCGCTGATCACAGGGTTGGTGGTTTAATCCAACACTCAAGTGTCCTTGAGTAATGCTTGGGATGAAAGCACTATATAATGAAACCATTCACCATTTCAAATACGCCTTGTATTTTTTGGTATGTTGCATTCCTGATTGACCTTTGAAGAAGGTGGCAAAATGGGTCCACACCAAACAAGTTTTTGCTAGTTTGGTATAACGTCTTATTTTATCTTCCTAACCACAGCTAGTAGTTATTCCTGTTCACTGGACCAAATAATGATTTATACTTAGGAACTTTGGTTTGTAAATTTCTAGCTTTATTTAACGGTATACTTGGCTGCATGTGGGATAGATTTACATACACACTGCACTACAATACACCATGTGAATCCACTTTAGATATTTTATTTATTTATTTTGTAAAGCTCAGTTTGTGATAAATGCACAGCACAAACTGTTTTCAGCATTCATTTGATCCAAAAAGTGGATGTGGTCTGTTATTGCTCACAATTGGCTCTCGGTGTTAAGGATGTTTTTCTTTATATGCAACCATTGTTTTAATCCACCCCCCTATTCCCTGGAATCATCCTGCAGGCTAGAGAAGAGAACAGAGTGGCATATTCATATGGATGAGTGTGGCTAACAGGTCATGAATGTCAGAGCCACTGGTGGCCTATTGTCAACAGGGACAAGGACAATACGAGCGGGAGATGGAGGGGTCAATGATGGGATGTCTGCTGCTAAAGTTTAAGCCATAGCTGACTTGTGTCATCCGTCAATGCAGACACATTAAAATAGGGCAACAGCTCCCCAGGCTATGATGAATTCACTTATGTCTACATGTGTAAAACTTCTCTTCAGAGTGACTTTACTAATGTAACGCTTCTAGCAATGGCATTTTAAAATATAAATCTTTCAAATATGACAGCCCCGTTACTAGTTGGTATTTTGGAATGGATTAATTGTTTTTAGATGGGTCTTGTTGACATGACGATGCAGAAGGGTAGAGTGTGCCTGTGCACAAACACTCCTGGGGATTCTAATAACAATGCTGCGATCCCGGGGAGCCACAGAGCTGCTAGAGCTGTCAGGCCTTTTGTTTCAAGGGGCCACTCATTACATTACAATCCCAAAGATAAGGCTCCTTCAGGGGGTACAGAAGGCCACGGAGGAGGAGGCATTGTTCCTCACTCCATGCACACCTCTCCGCTTTTGCAAACCTACAGGAAACAAAGTCTTCTGAGATGAACAGAGTTTAAAAACGGATAAATGCTTACAATAAGATGTAGGCAAAAGGCACTGCTTACCTGGTGAGGGGAGGAAGGGTGAAGAAAAGAAGAGGAGGGGATTGAGGAGGAGAGCAGAAAGAAAATAAACTTGGGTTAAGATTAACCTGCCATTTTCATAAAGGTAATCATTATGCTGCCAGTTGGAAACTTGTGGGACGCGAGCTGAGAGCAAAACACAGTGCTCTCATTTGATTTTGTTTGTTCTTTACAGAATGGCTATCAGTTTGAAGGGGAGGTGAAATGTACAGTGGCAGGGGAGATGTTTACGATGGTTTTGGCTTTTGGGGGGCTTGTTTGGTGTTCAGGTTTGACTGCATCTCACACATCAAATTGAAGAAAAGTGTAACATGTGAATGTTGTGACAAATGAGACACACATGACAGAAAGCAGAAGTAGGTGAGAATTGGGAAGCGAAGGGAAAGCCTCCCCGGGGAACGTGTGTGAGAGTGTGTATATAGTCTGTATGTATCTGTGTGTACATAGTCTGTATGTATGTGGAAGGTTTATAGCCGTTGAAAATGATAAAAGCAACATTCATTTTTGTGGCAATTTTGATATTTAAAAAGCCATTAAAACACTACCCCTCTACTCATTTTAATAGAATTAACAACACATGGATTCCATATTAAAGTGACTCCTCCAGGTTGCACACCCTGTCTCATATTCTCCGTGGAGAAAAGGGTGCGTAAGGGAAAGAAGTGAAAGGTTATCCTTAGCTGTTAGAAAAGTGAAAGGTGACAAGCTAATCATCTGACTATGGTATTAATGAATAGAAACCCAGTCTTCCCTTTTAGGCAACTCTGCTGTCTCTTATAGAAATGACATTTTCATTCGACTTTTTTTCGCCACCAAATACAGTCTGTCAGATATAGAATTTCTGTCTGTAAAAAATTCGATAACACTGTTTTTTTTTTTTTTTGTACAAGCTACACCTTTGTAACCCACAAGTCATAAGAGGGTGGTCAGGGTGAATGAGGGGTTACAGACTGCTGGACTGTAATACTGTATATGACATGGGGATGTGCATCCTGAGCACAGTGTGTCTCTGGGTTTAGGCAAGAAAAGCACTTTGATTAAGGTTCAGCAAGACTGTGGTCTCAGTTAAATATTAATAAAGTAAACATATTGTGTTCCATATTTTCAAGACCACTGTTATAATCTTAACCAAAGGCTGTGAGTGCCTAAACATAATCAACAAAAATCATTAACAGGTTTCCCAAGTTTAGATGCTGAAAGAAAAAGCATGAGAAAATATGGAAATGTAGCAACAGATCAGTGGTTAAAACGCTGTGGTCATTAAGGTCTGGAAGACCAGTCCATAATGAAAGGAGGTGAAGAAAATATCTTAGTGAACCCCCTCGCTCAGTAAAACCTGACTCTACTTTCATCACCTCGCCGTCTCTTTCTCTCTCTGGGCCTTTAATGTTCCACAAATGCCACCAAGACCATCTTTTAAGGAAAGATTAAAGGATGATCATGGACTTAACAAATGTTTGATAGTTTTGCATCTGTTTATAGGGCTCAGTATGTGAGCGCTTTGTTGGCTGGAGTAAAGCCGCCTGTAACTATACACAATTTAAAACATTACATCATTTTATTACATCACCTTCACCTTTCACTTCCATTAAATTATTGATTTATTGTCACTTTCACACAAGATGAGATGGAAAAATATCCTTACTCTTGACACTAGTATAGGTTCAGTTTAAATCTTCACAACTCAGAGAGGCAAATGTTCTTCCATGCTCAGAACATTGAGGCAGCTTCTGCTCAGACTGGGAGAGAAAGCCTTGGGGTGTCCGCCTGAGAAAAAGGTTGCTTTCCAAAGTTTGATGAAAAAAAAGGTCTGTGACTCAATGGTAATTGTTTTGGCCTGACACTTTTCTCTCCACGCCTGCACCGCTCTGCTTGAACGACCATTTAAGTTGTCCAATTATCCATACAGAAATAATTTATCCTCCTCCATGTACAGTGACCCTTGTGTTTTGTGCATATGCATGGGCAAGCACACACGTCAGTGCATGTATGTGTGCAAATCAAGTTTTCACCCTGACAATCACAGCTTTAATTAAATTAAAGCAAAGGTGTTAAAGCTGTTGATTGTCAATGTGAACGGGTGAGGAGCACATAATACAATGCATATCAATGCAGCCATGAGTGACTGCAGTCCCCCAGGTGTCAGCCAAATGAGTGTGAATATTCAGCTTTTTCCCCTCCACTTAACTCTCATTTCACTCTGATGACATTTTATTAGCCTTCCCTTGGCAGTGCTGGTGGGTAAGCAATCTGCAGAAAACAGCTTCTTTGTACTGTTCAGTGCATCGCAATACAAAACGATGCAAATGCAAAAAAAAACACGAAAAAGAACTGTTGTGTTCTGTTGTGGAAGGTGGTTTTTCGTTTCCTGTGTTTTCGAGACCAGTTAAAAGCACAATAAAATACATTCCAAATAATAAATGGAGGAGCATGAGTATCACTGAGTGAACAGTATCTTTCTTGTCTCAAAAGTGGAGCAGAGATGACACTTCTCCTCCTACCACCTCTTCCATGCATCGACTGTCAGCCGTGTTCTTCATGTCGGGGCAGATCTGTGCTTGCCCCTGATGGCCACTTCCATCCTAAGTCAACCTCTTCTTTTCTCTGCGCTGCATATCGATTCAAATGAAAACAAGTTGCCAATCCAAATAAACACCATGTCAAGGAGTCATCCAAGCAGACAGAAATATCAGCCCAGCATGATACCATAGGGCAGAAAACCACAGGGGCACTGGTGCTCCTGACCTCACAGGGGGTCCGCAGAGGCTACTGATGGTTGATGCATGTGTGTGTGGACACATGCGTACACTCATATGTGCATGGGTGCACATATGAGTGGCTAATCATGTGTGGGCTTGTGACTCTATTCAAGACATTTATCTGGTCAATAAGTGCTATCACTGTTATCGCTGCGCCAGCACTGTACTATAAGCAATACTGAAATGGCTCTAATATAGATTTGCTCATGTAGGAACGACCGCTGATCAACTTCTGCCTGAAACATAATATGAGTGGAGTCTGTAATGATTTCTCAGATGTTGTGGCTGCCATGTGCTTCAGGCATGTTCATTTGCCACTCTTTACTGCAAGCAAGAGATTTTTATAGAGATGACAATGGTCAAAACTTAAATAACTTCATCTATTCTTGACCTTCGATGCTGTCTATTAGAAATTGCACTTTGAAAATGACTTTTTTTTTTTTCAAAACTTAATTACAATCTCCATTATATTCCCTAATTGCTTCTCCAGGACATGTCACATGTGTGAATCCTAAATATGTGTACGAAGAAAAAGGGCAGTACTTCAGGGTTTTGGCAAGAAAAGCAACTTCAGTCAAGGTTAAGCTGGTTGTGGCTTCAGTTAAATGTTTATGAAGTAAATGTGTCCTGTTTTGTGCTTAATTTAGGCTTTTCCTTTATTTAAAAAAAGCATGTTTTTGTAACTGCAAGCAACACTAAGATCTTGTATTTTGAGAGCCAATACTGTAGTGAAAACATTAAATTTATTCATTAGTTCAGAATCAACACAGTAGTTCATCAATAATGTTTTTCCTAATTGTTCCTTGAAAATGTAATACCAGCTGCATTATGTTTCATGCAAAGCTTGCTGTCACAAATTAGTAGCACTGAGTTCTGAACTTTGGAAACACTTTGTGTAACAAAAGTTCAATTGTCTACCTACTGGCTTTTCATTATTCTGTTACAAAAGGCTAAAATTTCTGTTCTGCACTAAAGGCAAGGTGTATGGTGAGCTGCAGGCATTCACTGTTAACAAGGAATGAGCAGGCTGTGGAAAGCCCTTTGGTGCAGTGGCAAAGAAAATTCAAAACGTCTTTGCATGCCTCAAAGCAGAGTCATCCTTAAGGATAACAATTTGACTCCAACAGCAGTCGCTTCCTGCGCTCCCCATCTGAGTAATGATGATTTGAGGTTAGGACACAAGGAAACTCCCTCAAGGAAGCTAGTGAACCTATGACCTCTACCTGTGTCCTGATGTGATCCCCAAGGGCCCCGTGGAGCAGGGGGGCCACAGTAATCGGTGGGACCCAACTGAGCGTGAGCAGATCCACGGCACACCAGGGTCAGAAGGAAGGACAGGCAGAGCTAGTGGTCCACAGGGCAAAGGGGAATGAGGCTCTCATGGTGTTTTTAAGGTCATGCTAATTGCCACGGATGTACAGCATGCCTTCAGTTCGCCCTGGCTCTGCGGAGGAGGAGGAGGCAAGGGGTGGGGGTTGAGGAGGGGTTGGTACAGGTGTGGACCTTTAATTAAATACCACTGCAAAGGTTAATGCGTAGAACCAGGAACTGCAGCCACCGTTAAGTGGCAGACATTTAAACACGGCAGAGAATATGCCCCACACTGTGAGTGCACGTGAGCGCGTCCATGTGTAAGAGTGCACGAGTGAGAGCAGAGACGGAGGTGAAAATTTGAAAAAAAGAAAAGAAAAAATTCGATCCATTTTCCTTTGGAGGTGGCTGATATAATAATATAATTAAACTTGACAGGCTTTGCACGGAAATAGAACTAAACTCAATCTATCAACAAGTTGAGAAAAATATCCAGTGCGGTAAAATTTAAAAGACTTCTTGCCTGCATGCTCTCTGCAGTGTCATCAACTAATTTCATTGTTGGTTATGTGTGAACTTTGACATCTGCAAGATTTTCACAAAATATACTAGAAGCTATATTAAGAGATATTTTCACCCCAGGAATAACCTTAAACACTTTGTATGTGTGTGTGTGGTGTGTTAAGGGGGTGTATGTGTGTGACCCCTGATAATTAGTACCATCTGCCATATCAGAACACCTCTGGAGAGACAGGTTATCGTCACAGAAGCAAGACGGACAATTTGAAATGAATCTACCTGCTAGTGACAAAGACAACAACCATGGTGTGTCTAAACACAGATGAACCGACTCATTGCAAGGGGCAGTAAGGATGATGTTGCTTCACAGTAAATGAAAAAGCACGCTTGATAAAGTATTTTATCTACTTCCCATCATAATTTCTCTTAATTTATTATTCTTTCCATCTAATGTTAAAATTTGTTGTGCATGTATATATGTATCTTTGCGATGCAAAGACAACACAAAACAAAGAAAACCATTTTAAGAGGTTCACAGCTGTACGAAGGAGCTTTCCAATTTCAAATTGAAAAAAAAAAAAAACAAAGATGTCTGACCCCTATTACAATTTTGGCTCAAAATCAGCTGAAGAACACTTGCTCACACACAAACACAACCACGCACAACTTGTTCCTCAGAGTCATCACCAGGAAACTGTCTGGAAAAGAGCTTCGGGACCGTTTTCAGCACAACAACAAAGGTATTTGCAAAGCCAAAGAATACACAGAGCCCAAATCCACCAATTCAAATATGTCTCTCCTCGGAAAGGGATTACTCTTTTATCTCATTCCTCATATTAGAAAAAACACACATCTTATTGTCTTTGTACAATAACAGCAAGCTTGTAGGAGAACTGTCTTTGCAAAAATTCCATGTCAACCACTCAGTGGTGTCGAATCTCTGCAGCGCGCAAGCCACTGTGCGTGATGAACTGAGAGGAGGCCGTGGAGAGCGGTCGAGCAGTGGTTTTGGTTACTCCAAACCTACCCAAACATGCCATTAGGCCTTCACTCAAAGCGCTAATTGGGTATTCATGTGGTGTTTTGTTTGTTTATCGCCGTATTACCACTGCAAGTCTTGGTTCAACACATCTCATTTTCATCCTCAACATGAAAGCCAGAGACAGTGGAATTTCTCCACGTATTTTAGCCACGAAGCATAATCTCAGTTAACACAAGCCGGTCCCAGTTTGAATTACCACCCGCAGTGGTTTTGTTGTCCCCCACTATCCCTCCCCCCCATGTTTTGTTAAATAATTTATTCTGCCTTTAAAATTCACTCTTAATATATACTTTTTTGTATGCAGAAGAGTGAAGGGGATGACGGAAAAGGTGGTCAGGAGGTTTTTGTAATGAGTGGGTGGCAGTGGTGGGCTTGACGCATGACTATGTGGTAAGGATTTCCATGCAAGCGTTTACCGTTTTTTTTTTTTCCACAGCTTGTCCTCGCCTCTACACTCCTCCTCCAGCTCCTCCTCTCGCCTCCACCTCCTCCGCTGAATCCTACTTCTCCCCAGCTTTCATGCTGTGGCAGCCGCAAGAGGCTTTTGGGAGAGGGCCAATCCCAGTAATCATTGCCGCCATTTTGCCAACTACTGAACACGATGTCCATCGTACTTTATTAACTGTCATCATTGTATTCAGGTAACTTTGGGGAGGCCGGAATTTAAAGTGATGTTGTTCTGATATTCAGAGCAATAAATTAATAATCAGATATGTATGCCTTTGTTATTATGGTGGAAATCTAACATTACTGCCTAACTTCTGTATAAGCGTCCTGGTTGGCTTTAATTTAATAGTCACAATGGCAATCTTACCAGGCTGGATTTAGAAACATTTCCGCACCACTTTCAACTATTTATCATTCGGCGCTTGTTCGCTGTCAAATATTCTAAAACAGGCAATAGAATTCTTTCTCTAATAATGCTGATGCAAATGTATGAGATTGAGCTTCCCTCACATTCGCGGCCATTAATTAAGGCTTCAACAGCAAATGAGTTTTGAAATTCACCAGTGATGCAGCCTGTCAGAAGGGAAAACGTTCTTCTTCCTTGCAATCATAACAGTTTTTAACTCACCTGCTCCCCACTCCCTCTCAAGTCCTTATCCGTAACTGTGCTGTCAAGTCTGAATAAAGCCTTAAGAGACATTAACATAAAAATCACCCAGGTGTGAATGACAGAGAGCGAACTCTTTAGCAGGCGGAGGAAGCGAACAGAGTTGCGTATTCCATGTCTGAGAAGGGCCGATGATACGCTACTTGGCAGAAACCCTGTTTCACTGAAATTCAGGATCTGCACACTTCCAAGCAGAAAAAGAACAGCCAAAAAGCAAAAGATCTCTTGAATTCACTCATTTTCACTCACTTAGTCACCTTGCTTCATATGAAGCACTGCGGTTGCTGCTACCTGTTTGAAAATAACTGTCGTGACTTATTAACTATTAGATTTTTCTGTTTTTCTGGAACTTAATTTGGTGTAGGCATGCACATGTGTGAACTGAACTGAACAGCGGAACCACACAGATGTGCAACACGGACTACGGAGGAGGAGGAGGATTGTATGATCTCACATATGTCACAAAAGATGCTAACACTGGGGGAAAAAAATCTTGTCACCGATAAGTGTGAAAGCAATGTGTTTTACAACATCGAAAAAGATCTAGGGGAGCCTTTTAATGGTTACACGCTCATCTCCTCTCCACACTAATCCCAACTGCTGTTTCCTCCCAATTAACAGAGTTTGTGGCGCAGAGGATGCACGGATCAACTTAGTTCTCGGAAAGATTCAGCTTCTCCGCACACATGGAATCACACAGATACTCGCCCGTGTATGTGATGCATACCAGAAAGTGTCCATTGGTCATCTAGGCTCCTCGTGGCTGCTGACATTGTTTATACATGCAGATTGAAGACGCAACATTCAGATGCTGCTCTGCACTGGCACCCTGGGCAGAATGGCATAATTAAATGAATTGACTAAAAGGGATGCAATGAATATCCCAACACAGTGTCAGGTCAGCCTCGCTCACAAATTAAAGCCAGGGGCCAGAGAGGGTAAGCATTAATTTATCTGAAGTGTGAAAGCAGAAGAATGCATTCGGGACTTTGGCCTGAGTTTTATTTTTTTTGTAGCTGTGATATCCATTCTTGTGTGATATAGAATAGCTTGCGTCATTTATGTCAGAAAAGAAAAATATGCTGTGCCTATGTTCCAATTTAAGAAATCTGC
>JAVQJZ010093360.1:0-11240 GCA_036025355.1 Leiopotherapon unicolor
CACAGAATAAACCTCAAAATTTTTACGAAAAATATGTTAAAATGATTAAAAAAGGAAAAGCAGCAAGCGATTGAAACATGAGAAGTGAATAATTAGTAATTTCTCATCTTTTCTCACATATTATGCTATTCTGCTTGTTCATACAGTGAATGAGCTTAATTTATAACAAGACGTAGTATTTTAAGAGCTCTTCCTGCTTCATATGCAGAAATCTGAATCGAATCACACTTCCTGTGAGATGTAGTGGAGCAGAGGTAAAAAGTAGTGAAAAAAAACTAAAATACTGAGTAAATGTACTGAGTTACTTTCCACCACTGTTCACTGGCCAACTTGTTTGCATTTAAAATACATAAAAAGCTGGTTAAATCTAATATTTCCTTTCACCTCTTCATGCACAGAGATCTTTCACAGCCTCTCTGCAGGCTCTACATGGCGGCCGCTCACCTCGTATTTGCCCTCGTTGTCTTTCTTCGTCCTCTCCACGTCGAGCATCAGCGCCCAGGCTCGGCCTCGCAGCTGCAGGGGGATGCCCTTATACACCCGTTTGACCATCTGACAGCGGCGAGCGGGAGGAAACACAAACAGTGGGTGAATTAAAAGCCCCGGAGCTGCAGAGTGTGAGTCACCACAAAGTTTGTCCGCCTACGGTTCGCCCACGTTCACGCGAACAAAGCAGAAGTTTCTCACGCTGGAAACACATTCGGTCTGCTGGTGGATGTTTGGACGGTTTCAAACCTGCCGAGGCTTTCTGGCAGCTGAAACGACGGACAGGAAGAAGTGGAAACGTTCACCTTGAATTCTCAGAAGAAGATAAAATGAGCTGTTTGAGTTGTTTCTCTTAAACTGCTGAACTGATCTCCTGTGAAGATCTGACCTGCAGGCTGCTGTGCTGCGTCACAGAAACGTTCAGTTAGCTAACCAGCTCGTTAACATCTGTAAATAAATGATGTTTCTGTGTCTTTGTCCTCTTTTTACTCACAGCTTCAGTCAGAGAGTTGAATCAAACGGACTTTGACATTGATTTCGCTCTGGATGACAGTTTTTCCTCCGTTATGTGAAGATAAACGTTCATCCAGTCACAGCAACGTCACACATTTGACTGTGTAGGTTCAGTCATGGGGAGGCAGTATGATTATAGTTAAAGTCTGCAAGACTTTTGCATGCAAATTGATTCATTTTCAGTGAAACTGCGCAGCAGCGCCATCATGCCGTGCGTTTGTTAGGATACGCTGCCGAGGACACATCTGTCTCTTTAGAGTTCAACTTTACACAGAGCGTCTATCACAGCAAAACAACAGGCGGCTCTTTTCTTCTAATAATCCGCCCGCTGTTGTTGTAAATGTGCAAAGAGACCGAAACCAAATCTACGAGCTGAAACAGGCTAAACTCTGTAAATCTGTAAATATTCCCGTCGTTACATGTGAGCGATAAGAACGAAGGTTTCTGAGTTCATGTTGGAAAACTGCTCCGTGTGGGTGGAGGTTTTCTTCTAGTTCGACTCATATTTTAAGGATTACGTTAAGCTTCTTCAGAACGAGCGAGCGTGCAGGAATTCAAACTCTTACTGGGCTCGACATCGACCACGATGATGATCACTGTGTGACCTCGCAGCTCGGCTCGCTGACCTCAGAGAAACCAGCTCCCACTGCACATTTTGTCACTTTAAATGAAAATAATGCAATGTGTGTGTAATGCTGGTGTGTGTGGGCTGTTACTCACCCTGTCGCTGTTCTTGTATTTCTCCCACTTCTTCACCATCTTCAGCCACTTCTCCGCTCTCTCGATCTCCAGCTGCTTTTGCTGCGAGGAAGATGGTGAACATCAGAAAAAAAAAAACCTGCACAACCATCGACTTTTACTGTGAGTTCACTTCAGGACGAAGCGTCTTTACCTTTTCTTCGTGTGCAGTCGGAGCTGGCAGCTCGTCCTCGCTGGAAACAAAAGAAACAAACCATCAAGTTAAAAATGCACAAAGATCCTCCGGCAGCTCCGAGAGAGGAAACAACAGGCCTTACTGCATGAAGCCGAAGCGGTCGATGACTTTGTAGATGCTGTAGTCGGCATCTTCCCAGGGGTCGATCTCCACGCCGCCCTGCCTGCCCTGCACACACAAACACACACACTTTAAACACAGCGAGAAACAGTCATCAGATCAAACTAAATCAGTGACGCCTGACACAAAAACTGACGTTCAATCAATTTTTATTACAAAATCTATCCAATGATTTGCGTCTTTCAAGCCAGTTTAGTTTTAATGTTTTAACATGCAGCTGGGGGGCTTCAGCAGGAGAAGAAGAAGAAGAAGAAGAAGATTTCAGTTTGAGCTCAGCATGTTTGCACGTTAAAGCACAAACATTCGATGTGTATTTTAGCATCACTAATGCAGAGTTAGCATGCAAACATTAACGTTATGCACACGTGTGTAAATGTTCCTGTCATCCTGTTATCAGCTGATGTCACAGACTTTTTTATTGTCGGCTTCACAAGATGAAAGTAAGAAGAAAGTCTTTGGGACGTCTCCTGTGTAATACTGCAGCAAATTTGCAGTTGCACACACACACACAAACTCACACGTCTAACGCTGTCCAGGCTGCACACACACACTCAAACACTCAGTGTCTTTAAATACAGCAGCCACAGTTTGCACTAAAAGGTTTAATAAGTCAGGCAGCAGAGCAGAGACTCTCCACAGTGAGCGCGTCTGAGAATCTGCATTAAGCAGCACAAAGTTTCGGACGAGTGTTTGTATCTCGGAAAATCCATCCGGGCTTCAATCTGGTCGCAGTGTTGACACAACAGAGAGGGAGCTAATCCTCCTTCTCACTGCGCTCTGAATAACAACGCCGCTGCGTGGTTGGCTGCACGTCTGGAAGGCGGCCAATCAGCCGCCTGCTCTCAGCGAGGGTCGAAATGCACACACACACACACACACACACACAGCGAGCAGCTTCGCGGGTGAGTCGACGCGCTGCGAGTGATGTCATGAAAGTGAGAGGACTAAAAATACTTCGTCACTGAGGGTGTTTGAAGAGGCAGAGACATCTCGTGTAGTGCTGCTGAACTCAGGAGTGTTTCAACCTGTTTTAACGTGTCTGCTGCACTTTAATCATCTTCTCCTTCCTCAGCATTCGATTTGATTCTGCTCATTTTAACTGCATTTTATTTGATGTTATCTTAAGCGAGCGATGCATATAAGCGACATCATCGAAAACTAGAGAAATGCACTTATTTTTATAACTCTGCATTATAAAAGATGACAGATCCAAAGTTTAATCATAATTCCTGCTCCTCCTTCAGCACAAAGTGATGGAGGCAGAGAGGTGAAGCAAGGCGAGCTCCGTCTGTGCATAAAGACGTGAACCTGTGCAGCAGGTTTTTCCCTTTGGGGGGTGTCAAACAGAGGATCCTCTGCACTGTGATGCACATGTGGCCGGATACCAGCATCCCGACACAGAAAGCAGGGGGATCACGGCCAGCCGGCCCCGGAGGCCGCTGTCAGGCCGATCGCTGCACAGTGTGTCACAGCTGTTGCTATGGCTAGATGGAGCAAACCCCCCCACCACCACCACCGCCACCCCCCCTCCGCTCCGAGCCGCTGAGCTAAATTTAACCTCTGGCTGCCACCGTTTCCATTCGCTCCTCCTCTCAGGTTTCTTCTTGTTTTATAGCGAAGATGCAGAGCCTGAAGAAGGATTCACGTGAAGTCAAGACATAAAAACATCTTAACACACAGTCCAGCTTTGAAAATAGCAAACACCAACAAATGAGCTAATTGTTTGCTGTGAATAATTCTGTTAAAAGCCATTAAAAATGTATAAAAGTACTTCTGTACTCAGACTTTTATTTGATCATTTCGCTGTCTTTTATTCTGTGAATGTAACTCTGACTCAGTTTGGAGGAAACAGGAAGCAAACACAGTTTTTTTGTCTGTGCGTTGGACATCGTGTTATCTTCATGAAAAATATTTTAAAATCAAAGAAAATTCGTCACTCGGGTGGTAAAAACTGGCTGATCCAACAAAGATTAAGACGGAAACGGAAACACTGCAAAGATAATTAACTCAGGAAACTATATTTACATCCAAACAGGACGGATTCACTCAGTAGATGCACACGGAGGCTCTGGGGTATTGATTAATTATTGATCATTAAACGAGGGTCATTTAAAAGTCACTGGGCTGAAAACTAAAAGTGAAAAGAAAGAAGGCGAACTTCATTTAGTTTGAGCTATAAATCAAGTTTTGTCAGTTTACAGGAGCATTTTTCATGCCTGGTTTAAATGTTAGTTTCAGTTTCAGTCACATTAAACATCTCTGCTCATCACATCAAACCACAAACACACGATTACACAACGTGTTATTAATGCACTTTGGCAGCGTCCGCTCGTCCGCCCACATCCTTCACACACCGCTTTGTCCTCCACACATGCACAAGAGCACCGCACACACACCACACAAACCACACAAATTACACAAACTACACAAACCACACTACACTTTTGGATTCACGCCTTCGTCCTTCTCGACGTGTCTGTTGGTTTCTTTAACCACAAACTCGACCGCGTGTGAACTCTCCATCCTGCAGAGCGACGGCACACAAAACGCTTCAACTCATCCACAAACTGATGAAGTAACATGATGAACAATATCTGTCAGCCAAAACGTCTCCATCAATACATTTAAAGATGAATATCAGTATTGAATATAGGCCACATATTCCGATTCATCCATAGAAAACTACAACGATGAAACCCTGAAACTCACCGTCGCATATTTTAAGATGATGTCTGCACGTTCCTCTGCTATAAGAGTCTCGATGTCTTTCTTCATGTCAATATCTGTGGAGAGAGTAAAGAAAAAAGCTAAATGAGCCGGAGGACAAAACAACAACAACAACGAGATGACAGAAAAAAAGAGCACAGCTGATGATGTGGGCGGCCTCGAACCGACAGGACGAGCCTGCAGAGCTGCAGAGCCGAAGCACATTTTGCTTGTAATGAACAAACACTCAGACTTCACGGTTGGTTGCATGATGCATTTTTTCATCTTGCTCATAACGCAAGATGTTCTTAAAATAAAAAAATAAAAAGCCTCATTTCATCCAAACTCAACTGCAGAAACGTCTCGTAAGATTTCTGCCCCCACAAACACGATGAACTGATGTTTTTATCTCCTGAAAGTTTGAATAAAAAGCTGATTATTGTCAGTTTGTCGGGTTAATTTAATCCACATGAAGAGTTTCAGTGCTTTAAACAATCGGCACACTTTCATTCGCCATCAGTTTATCAAACTGAGCTTTCACACGGTGAAATATCTTAAAGTTTTTCACGTGAACAGTCGGTGCAGTCAGTTCATCTCTGTGGTTGATTAACTAACTTAAAGTAAAAATACTTAAGATGTCCTGAAGGCGGTGAAGTTTAAAAAGTAGCTACAGAAGCTGTGATTGGTGCCGTTTGTCTGCAATCGGGATTAAAATCAGATGTTTTACAGATTCATAATAAAGTGGTAGACGTGTTCGTCGACTAACTCCTGCAAACTGATTCTGCAGCGTTCATAAAAAGACGACAACACAAAAAAGCAGAAATCCACCTTAAACATGAGGCCAAGAAACCAAACGAGCACGAGTCTTCTTTTTAAAAGTGTCCACAGAAACTCGAAAGCACATTTTCTTTTTATTTTGGATTTTGAAGTACGACCGACAGGAAGAGGCCGATCATGTCACATCTGAAGCCTGAAAACGTGTCAAAGTGTTTAAATCTCAGCGTGTTTCGTGGGATTTGAGCCGCTCGGGTGTGAAACGCTCATCTGGGCCACTTTTGTGTCCTTTTTAAAAGGAGGCGGCGGGTCGCTGCTGAACCATCCCAAACAAAGCGGCGAGGGATTAATCCGACCTCATCTCCACTCTCTGCACTGATGGCGAGTCCCGCCCCCCCCCCAACGGTAATCTGGACACGCAAACCTTCTGGATTAGGAATATCCCCAAAGAGGGATTATGCAAGGAAAGTCTGTTATTCTCAAAGAGGAACAAAGAGGAAGAAAGAGTGATGGGCTCGCTGTAATTTACACGTCTGTAATCCAGCAGCTGTGTGGTCCCACAAAGACGCCGACGCCTCCTTTGTTGCTCTTTAAATCCACAAAAAGCATCTGGCTTTATTTATTCTCACTCAACTATAATAACGCCAAGAAGCTTCTTCTCCAGCGCCAGAAATCGTAGATCTTTTCTGGGACTTCGACAGTCTCACAAGTTTTCAGCCACAGTCTGTGCGAAGAAAAGTTAAATCTCCGTTTTTTTGTTCTGAAAACGCGGCAAAACAGCAGAAAGACGTCGACACTTTCCTGCAGGAGGAGCGTGTGAAGTGGGAAAAGAAGGAGTGTTTTAGCGTAGCTTTACTCTTCTGTGTTTTCTTCGTCAGCTTCCTCTTTCTGGACTCGACCTGCTCAGGTGACGAAGCTTTAAATCGTCCGTCTGTGGTGGTGAAGCAGCGAGATCTTCCTGACTGTCAGCTTCCCTCCACAGAGGTGATCTGCAGCAGAACATCTACAAAGAGACGGAAAAAAACTGCAGGAAGTGTTTGAGATGAAGCATTCAAAAGTCTGGTCCGACCAGCAGGTTAAAGGTGTTCAGCTTGCAGAGACTTTGAGCTGTTTCTCGTCCCTGATGAAGCTCTGACGACGCCTCCTCCTCCTCTCTGAAACCCACTTTTCATCCACCATGTTTTCTACAACAGTCATTAATCTTCTTCTTGGAGCCGCCAACCCTCAAAGAATTTCCTCTTTGGGGGAGACTTTGAGTCTAAAAGCTCCTGAAACATCAGAGTCTGTCGGCCTCAGATACTCGAGACGCTTCAGACGCTCGCTGGATTTCTGTCGTAAATTTGAGGGGAAGCCGTTAAAGTTAAAGTTTTTTGGGGGTCGGTTGGAAAGGTTAAAGCTCAGGCAGGCTTTAAATATGAGCTGTCACAGGAAGCATGTGGCGGCGGCCGCATGTGGTCAGCGCACTAAATCACAGAGGAGCTCTGGCAGCCGTCCCAGCGAGAAGGGTGGAGGCCCAAACGGGGGGAGAGCGCCGGGATCGAAGCTCTGAGCTCCACCTGACCGTTCACACGTCGAGGAAAAGCCCCGAAACCTGCAGCCGGGCCAGCGAAAGCTGCAGGTCGGAGAAACGCCTGCGAGGAGTCGAGCTGCCGAAGGACCAGAGATCATGTTAGAGGAATATTTAGTCTCCATTCAGCGGCGTGTCGGGAGGAAACGTCCAAAACCTGCAGGACAAAATGATCTTTCTCCATAAAAACACAGATTCACAGTAAAGTTCAGCTGATCTGACCTTCACATCTAAATAAAAGCTGCTTCAGTCAGATTTCTGAGGCTCGTTCAGACCAGCGAGGCCTCAAACACTCGTCTGCAGAGAATCTAAACTTCGGAGGCTTTCAGGCTTCACAGCAGCATCCAAACATCAGCGAGCAGCTTCACAACAACCACAATAAAAATAATGAAACATCATCTCAGCGAGCAAACGTAAAGATCTGCTCCAGTCTTTCATTTCTCACATCTGTCAGGGTGAAACACAGCTGTGTGTTTTTAACGATTCATTCAGGAAAACTACAAACATGCTGGAGCAGAATGATTCCTGCTCACACTCACACACACACACACACACACACACACACACAGCGTCGTTTGGTGACGCGGATCAGACCCGCAGCATCTTTTATTCTAAAGAGAATAAACAAAGGGAGGAAGAGGAGGAGGAGGAAGAGGAGGCACTGACCGTGTTTCTCGGTGTGTTTCTGCGGCTCCTCTGCGCATCCTCCGCCCAAAGAGCAGCTCCACAACTGACAACAAAAGGCTCCGTGCCTGCGTTACCATCACACACACACACACACTCACACACACACTCTCACACTGAGCTGGATGCAAACAGCAGCTCCGCGTCCAGAAACCAGCTGATGCGCACTGCGGCTGCGCAGAGAGGCACGACGGAGAGAGAGCCCCGCCCCCTGAGGGACAGAGAGAGAGAGAGAGAGAGAGAGAGAGAGAGACAGAGAGACAGAGAGACAGGCAGACAGACAGAGAGAGACACAGAGAGAGAGACAGGCAGACAGACAGAGAGAGACACACAGAGAGAGACAGACAGGCAGAGAGACAGACAGACAGACAGACAGGCTCAGCAGTCCTTCCTCCTGCCTCCATCTGCTGGACACTCACGGAGCTGCAGAGATGATGATGGAGGATTTTATTTTTTTTATCTCTGCTTCATGAAACAAAGATTAAACATATTTAGAAAGAAAAAAAAAACACAGAAATAAGATAAAAAGTACAAAAAATACATCTAAAACATAAAATATAGAAAGTTAAAGTGACTTAAATACACAATATGCATCCTCCATTGTTACAGCACTGCAAAAATAAAACTGCACATGAACTTACGCAAAGACCTAAAATATAAATTACACATCTAAAATAAAATACAGATTATATTGTTTGTAGTTTGTGTGCAAAATCTAACAAAACAGCTCAAAGTGAAGAAACTTCACCTGTAAAATGCACTCAGGTGTGTTTTTTGTGCTTTTGCAGAGAAGCGGCGATCGATTATCAGATCATCGTTATTATTGATGAGACACATATTGATAATATATTTGGAGTTGACATAATAATGAAAATATGTTGGTTAAAACACAAAGACACGAACAAAGTGCACAATTAAACCTTTAAGATCTCACTAATTTTATTTTATTGCACCAAATAACTCAGGACCTTTATATTTTTTGTAATATTGTTTGAGGACATTTCTAAAAGAGCTCAGCTGTGAAGCTGATTTTTTACTGAAATTTCATTAAAATAGTACTCAAGTGAAATGATTCACAGGTTTAAAGGAGTTTAATTTGTCTTTTGTGAAAATCTGCGGCCTCAACCTGCAGATTGTTTTCTGTCTCTTTGTTGAAGTGAAATGCAGGTTTCTGAAATCGACCATCACACGTAACCACAAAGTGAGAAAATCCTGATGTTTCCTGCAGACGACAGATGTTTCACTTTAAAATAAATCCACAAAAAATACTAAATCATTCAAGGTGGAATCAGTTTATTGATTTCACAACGAAGCGTGACGCTGCCGTACAAATCGAGCAAATCATGAAAATAAAAAGTGGCTGTGATTTATCCGAGTGAACGTTTTTGATTTAAACAAACAAACAAACATCTGGAATGAAACAGGAACATAAACACACACACACACACACACACACACACAAAGACCACAGTGCTGAGAATTAGTGGCCGAGCATCGAAGTGACGCATCAGTGCGAACAGCAGGACGTCTCGAGTCACCAAACATCCTGCGAGCGGACGACACAGGTTCAAAAACTTTCTGCAGAAAACATCAACTTTGCAAATCTCCCTTTTTACGTGAAATCCCCTTCAGCTGCAGCTCGTACTGACAAATCAAATCAAACTTTAAAAAACAACTCTGATCCTTCTTTCTGTCACTTTCCTATAAAAACAGCTCACACGTCTCACTAACCTGATAAAAAAGAACAAACTTCCCTTCATCCTTCATAAATCCTGATTCCCTTTATCTCCATTGTTTTAGTCGCTTTGGTTTCCTCTTTAACTGACTTTCAGTTTAATTCATAGTCACATATATTTTCTTATTAAAGGGTCAGTCCACCCAAATTTAAGTGCTGAGATTTAGTTTAAAACAAAAACACTTTCTCGCCTTCCTGCAGAGGCCAAACAGGCATCTCACCTTTTTTTTATTTCCTCAGCAGAGAGAAGTTTCAATAAAAAGTCTGTGGATTATCCACAAAAACACATCCTTGTTTTATCCTCTGATTTTTGAAGCAAATGTTTCATTTCTCTTCATTTCAGAGCAAATTCTCAGCGTGTTTGATCCACAGGAGGCGAAGTGCGAGGACGTGGTGAACTGACCCGCGCAGATTAAACTTAAACACAGATATAAACAATAATTAAAACTTCACAACGATAAAAATTAAGCTTTGGAGAAACTCAAAAGTAACTTCAGACCAACGAGAAGCTCTCTGAGTGTTTTTGAGACTTTGATAAAGTCAAACGAGCTCAGTTCATCCAGGCGTAGGCGAACAGGCCGCTCTGCCGCCACAGCTCACAGCGAGCGGACGAGTAGTTCTGCGTCACCGTCAGCCCGTCCGACAGGAGAGCAGTGGCTGATGGGTATTCAGGCCACTCGCCATCCATTTTACCTGCAACACAGAAGAAGAAGGAGTCAGATTTTTCCTGCACACAACCATAAAACACGTTGTCGTGTTGGTTCTTTCTTATTCGACTCTGAATCAGCTGGTTGGAAAAAACAAACGTCAGGACGGAGGCGGCGTCTGCTGTGTTTCCATCACACACACTTCTCATTGTTTTCACTGCAAACTGTCGGCAGGTCGCACGAGTGCAAAACCACGAGACACAAACAAAACTTCACTTTTAAAGACTTTAATCTTTCAAATACTCACAGTTAAAACTTGTGTGTTTGTTGTAAAGTTGATGCGACATGGAGCACAGAACAACGCTCAAAAAGAAGAAAAATAGATTTAAAAAACAGCAAAAAATAAGAGTAATCATATAAAATATAGACCTAAAATATAAATATCAAGAAAAAAACACCGTGCAGGGTCGCACATGTGCTGTGTGAGGATGATTTATCATTCAAAAACACACCTCAGATAGCTAAAGAGAAACTAAAACAATCCAGCCAGGCTCAAACACCGACACACGAAAAGGGAAGTGAACACGTCCTCACCAGTTTTGGCGAAGTTGACGAGGTGTCGCGTGATGAGAGCCTGAAACTTCTCGTCTTTGTCGGACAGACGTTTCCCCAACACGACGTCCAGCCCTCCGAAGAAAGCCACCGCGTCCAGGCAGTGGAAGGAGAAGCGTCCCGGGAACGGCAGCAGGCCGCCGGTCGCGTTGACGGGTCCCGACGGCGTGTGAGTCACCAAATATCGATAAACGGGGCTGTCGAGGGCGGCTGCAGGCGGACAGAGGATTTATTAAACTTTACAGTCAGCGTGCTGCAGAACAACAATAACACATTTCAACATCATTATGCAGAAATGCTGCTGATCAAGTCAGATTTTTACGTTCTAGCACAGATTTGTCAAACGAATTTTAATAATAATCCTTAAAATATGAATGAAAAACTACTAAATAAAAGACCAAAGGAGAAAAATGTTAAAGTGCATTACAGTTTTTTTTTATTTATGATGAAAGACAGTTTCAC